>CABHPR010142749.1:21001-64739 GCA_902168415.1 Peromyscus melanophrys
CACACACACACACACACACACACACACGAAAACCAAAACAAAACTGTATATTTAGATACCCAGATAGCTTTCCAAGGAGACAGCTTTCTTTTGCCTTTGAGATCCATCAATCACTGCCATACAAAGGGCATTTCTGGCATCAGGAGATAGAAGAGAACAAGAGGAATATTTCAGAGAATTCTCCTTTGTAAAATAAAATGGAAGACTGTGAGGCAAACCTTAGGGGGAAACAATTACTTTTCAGGCGCTGCCATATTTTAATATGTGATATATGCTTATATATATCTATGGCATAAAAAATGTGTCTATGTGTGCTGATGCAACCTTGTTAGAGACATCAGCTGACTTAGTAGTAAACGTGGATATGCTTAGTGTCATACATAATTCTGATGATCTTTCAAGGAGAAGGATTGATAAATGGCTTAGTAAAGTGCAGTATCTTAGTACCTGCAATGGGCAACACTACAGGGGAGCATCCATTCATGTGGGATGCTCAATGAGCCCTTCTCAGTCACCTCTATCATTAAAGATAAAAGTGATGTGATGTTACTTTAGAGAAAGGAAGTTTTGCAGTCTCAGCCCTGAGGTACAGGTAGGCTAGTTTAAGTGTTTAGACAATGGCTTTGTTTTTAAAGGCAATGGGTTAGAAAGGCCTGAAAAATCACAGCCATTGTTTCTAACAGCAGCCAGAGTGTTGATCAGATTAAGCAAGATCAGCAGGCTGCATTTGAACTGGTCCCTAGACTTGTTGGGAATGTGTCTGCCTTTGTGTATGCCACACTGGCCCCTGACTGTTAGCTGCTGTCAATCTGATGGATAGCTGGAGTTCAAGTCTTGGGTGGGAAGACAGCTGGAGACAGAAAAGGATGATTTCTGGGGTTCTCAGAGGGTTGGGGAGCCATAAGATAAATGTGACACATTTTTCTGGAGTCAATTTTACTAGAGTGACAATTATTTTTCTTGATTAAAATGAACAACATGTATATAGTGAATTGGAAGACAAGATTTGCATGAGCCTTAAAGAAATAATAAAACTGCAGACTTACACTAAGTAGATTCTGACTGTCTTTGTCGTGTCCCTCAGTGAATGGGTAAAACTCTATTCTACTTTCATGCACTTGCACTAGACATTTTATGTTTCCTTCAGTGCTGGGGGTTGGATCCAGGCCCTCATGACTGCATTGTATGTTCTGAGCAATTAGATAACCTCTTTTGTGAACTGGAAGGGCTTAAGGACTTCTTACTAATAAAATCAGAAACATTCAACTGAACATTGAGGCTGAAAATTATCAGTTCACAGGCTGAATCTGAAACATGGGCCAAATTTAGTCAATGTAAGTGCTTAGGTTTGGCTTACATGTTAATTTTTAAAACTAGTAGTATTTATAAATGAAATTTGTTTTAGTAATCTAGCTCCTCTCTGTTGAGAAGGGTAATATTTGATAACACTAATCCTGGTCTCTTGCATTGTGTATGGAGGGAGGGAGGGAGGGAGGGGGGGAGAGAGAGAGAGAGAGAGAGAGAGAGAGAGAGAGAGAGAGAGAGAGGAGAGAGAGGTGGAAGATGAGAAAGAGGAGAGGTAGAGAGTGGGAGGAGGGAAAGATGCATCCCAGCCTGCTCTATCTACCATGTCATCTGCCTGATCTCTGTGAACATTTGCATATGTGATTACTACTTCAGCTGAGACATTACCAGGTCTTTTGTGGCCTTATCTTTACAGGGCCCATGCCTCCTCATGTTGGTCTGTCTCCCTAGTGAACACAGATTCATGGCAGTCTAAACAGTGATCTAGATTCCATTGTGTTCTGAAGTCTAGCCTTTAATTAAGTAGTGATTATACCTGTCTATAGATAGATAGGGTATATGCATACGACCATGTGAAAACTGAGCCTACAAGAAGGTGTTTGCCATTTTTACATGAGGAACCTACAATAGCTTTCCAACTCTACTTTTAACCAGTTCTTTGACTAGATGAAGATAAATAATTGACTATTGGCATTCATTTAATGTGATAGAGGAGGTAGGGCTGAGGACAGAATTTAGTTAGTAAGGTAAAGTGCTCGGAAGTCCTGGGTTCAAACCCAAGAACTCACATAAAAGGAGCCAGGCATGGTACCATACACTTGTACTCCTGGAACTGAGAAGGGGGACCCCAGTGACTCGCTAGCCAGTCACCATAGCCTACTCACTAAGTTCCATGCCACCAAGAGATTCTACCTAAAAAGAAAAGTGAATTGCCCCAGGGAAAAGACATTCAAGATTGTTCCATGACCTCCATAAATATGCCCACACATATGACATATACATGCATGCCTGAACACACATGTATACTTTCATACACACACTCATATCCACACATATACACAAAGAGGCTCGCAACATTGTTAATATGGGGAAGAAAGGAAAGAACCTGTTTGTCAGTGGGTAACGAATCAGGTGCTTGGCTGCAATCTTACCTGCATTTACTGGATCTTCTCAGGCATGATGGATAACTTAGGGATGCTCTGCCTTCTCTTGTACTTTGATGTTATGTCATCTGCTTTGATTATCTCATAAGGTCACTGAGAAGCTCAGTGTAGTGATTTAAGTGAAGCAGCCTAGAAGATCATCAAATATCACAAACTAAAGACATCCTGTTCCTATAATGTCTTAGTGTGGCTCTGCCTAGTTAACTCTCTCCATACTATGATCAATATAACTCCTGATACAGCTAAATGTCTGATGTTTTATTTCCTAGTAGTTATATAGTTTTTCTATCTTTAAGGACCGAATAGGGGAATTTAATCACTAAAATGTGTCTTTATGGCCAAGTTGAGTCTTAGAATGATCAAATGAATATCTTTCTATCTTTCTCCTATTCAGTGAATGCCAAGATTGTCTACCACTAGCTCTAAGTAAGGAGTAATAAAGTTACATAAGAATGCATTTGATTTTTATAGGCTTGGAGGTCACTGGGACCAGCTTTGTATTCATGATTTGCTAACACCGTTTTTCTTCAATGCACTATAGATCTGTGAGAGCCTTTTCCCCTTCAGGCAGTCAGAAGTATGAATTTGTTTTATATTGATCTGCTTATGGTGGCTGGTGTAAAGGCCTCCTTCAGCAGACACACTGCTGGTCACATCTCATTTTGCCATTTTATAAAAATCGTAGCGCTTTGAGGTGGTGAGAAAACATCAGTGTTTGTCCTTGAACGAGTCTGAACAAGTCATTTGATATTTTCTGGCTTAGCTCTTAAATCTTGTGTGGTATGGATTATGAAAAAAAGAGACATTAGGGATTCTATCATCAATCTCATTCTTCAGTGCTTTCAAAGGAAACTCTGAAAGGCACTAGATTTTCTGCAGCCATGAGTTTTCTAGCATTTACATTCAGAGAGATGGGTTGAGCAATAACCCTTTCAACAAGAAATCAGAACATAATTTTTTTTTTCTGTTTCTAATAGTATCTCATGGTCAGACCTGTTCAATCTATTCTAGATTTTGAAAGGAAAAGCTTGGATAACCTACATCTATATGACCATATAAAACCATTTATTTTTAAATTCTGTGATTATTTCTTTGATGATAACAAAGATAGTTTTAAAACTTGTATTTTAGATATATTACATAGTATTAGTATTTTCTCTTCTTTTTATTTTTATTTTTTGAATTCTCTAACATTATGAAAAATGAAGACAGGTCTCAAGAGTCTGTAAAACTAAATTGTATTTTAATGTTTATATTTAAGACAAAATTAATAGAAGAGTGGCACTGAGAAGATAGATTCATAGAATTATGAATTCATCTCATTAGAAGGGTAATGATTTGATCACTTTCACACTGTATCATAGGCAACACAAAATGATCCCAGACACTTTCCAATTAGGTCAATACTTCATTCGGTATACCATATTTTTATGACATCATTATTAGCTGGTCATAAGATCCTATCTTTCCTGACATACGCTCCATAGAATGCTGGTTCCATGAATGTGTCCTCACAGTAGGGTTCGGTGATTGGGATGATTGACCTTGATTGTCAACTCAATAGGATTTAGAGTCACCATGGAAACAAACTTCTGGGCATGTCTGTGAGGGAGTTTCAAGATTAGGTTCATTGAAGAGGAAAGAGTTACACTAAATATGAACCCCACCATTCTACAACCTGGGGTCCTTGATCGAATAAGAGGGAAAAAACCAAGCTGAACACTTTTCGTTTCTCTGCTTTTTGAGTATGGATACCACAGGATCACCTATTCAAGCTCTGGCTGCCATATCTTTCCCATCATTGCGTACCATGCCTAGGAACCGGGAGCCAAAAGAAACACTTCTGCTGCTGCTTTATCACCTCTATTGTCAGAGCCACAATGAAAGCCACTTCCACAGTGGTACAGTGAATGTCGTGGTTTGGACTCGGCTTCTATCTTGGTTTCTCTTTGAAGCTGGTGCTCTATTCACCCCATGACAATTGGTGCCTGCAGGTAAAGAGATGACATCAGGACCAAGAAGTGTAGTGCCACCCTTTATGACTGTAGGTAACATGCTATTAGCACTCTTGACAAGGTCTAGGGACTGCAGGCTGACTTTCTTCACCATGAGAATGGCATCGTCCACTGTCTAAACCGAGATACCTCAGGGTGCCAAAGTGGGAGCTATTGATTCTTTTTAAAGATTTCCTTTTATTCTTTTTTTTGTATGTATGTATCTGTGTGAGTATATGACATGTGTGTGTTAGTGCCCTTGGAGGCCAGAAGAGGGTGACAGATCCCTTGGAGCTGGAAGTCCAGGGGAGTTTGAAATGCCTATTATGGGTGCTGAGAACTGAACTTGAATCCTCTATAAGAGCAGCAAGTGATCTTACCTTCTGAGCTTTCTTGCCATCCCCCCCACCCACTTTTTGAAAGATCTGAATTATATTTGACCAAAAGGATAACATTGTGTTGGGCAAACTGGGACAGACAGCCATCCTATCTTCACTGAACTTACTTATCTTGAAGGCCTGATTGACAAACCAACCTTTCAATAATGACTTTTCTATTTTCACCAATTGGAAGTAAGTTTTCTACCATGTTCTTTTGTTTTGGATGTTTTTTCAGTACTGGGAATTGAACCCAGGGCCTTGTATGTGCTAGACAAGCCCTTTACTTCTAAGCTATATCCACAGTTAACTTGTCTTTTCTCAGATTTTTTTTTTACCTGTGCAAGCCACATTATTCTGTCTAAGGAACTTTTTTCTTTTAGTGTTTATGTATTCTTGAAGTCATGGAATTTATCTCCATCATAAAAACCAGAAGGAAACAGGGCAGTGACTGTTATTTTCCATACAGCAGAGCTCAGATGGAAAACTCCTGGTAATTTCAGGATGGAGAGGGGCATCTGTGAGACAGTGTAAAAGACAAAATGCAAATGCTCAGCATTTTCCCATGTTCCAGAATAGAACCTTGATTCTGAGTGAGGTGGCCTTTTGGATGCCAATGGTTTTCAAGGAGTCAATAGCAGAGAGCTGTGGACCAGGACAAACACCCAAGCAGCCCTGAGAGAGCATTAAGTAATAGATTGTTGTTAGTTGGCCTATATAATACACTGGGTCAAGTAGTGAGAGCTGGCAAGTACCAGGGGAGGTGTTTCTGACTTGTCTCTTTACTCTGTGTCAACTTAGCCCTTGGGGAGAAGAGGATCAATAATAGAATGAGGAAGTGACTAAGTGTATTGTAGCTTTCATTTGGGGGAGAGCAGGTCAGGAGTTAGTTTGTTAGCTTTTGAAGATGTTTTCTTATTTAAAAAGTAAGAGCTCAAACATGCTGATAAAGTTGGAGCAACTGAAATGTAACACGACTTTGAAATAAGCTTTGCAATTGATGTCTTCTTGTAAGTAAATGATGGCTCCAAACGAGGGCCTCCACACACACACTATTGCCAAGTGCTGTAGACTCATTCTGCCAAGCTGCCAATCCTGGCAGAATTGCTTTTCTTTTAGATTCTAGTACGTGCTGGTGAATGTCAGTAAAATACGTGTTTCTGTTCAAATGACAAAGGCTTCTATTCTATTTGCAGTTGTCTTAAAGGCTGTAGCAAGTAGGTGCTTCCTCTGTCAATACCATAGTGCCTGATGACAGTTAATTCAGTTTGAACGTAAAAATAAGGCAATGAAGGAAGCTCTGGGCCAAATGCAGAAAGCTGCAGTGGAGTTCTTAAAGTGCATTCAGTCTCTGCCTTACAGATGCACATTCAGTTTCATGCACATATGTGTGCATACGTGATTGTGTGTGTGTGTGTGTGTGTGTGTGTGTGTATGTATTTTGGAAGGTATAACTAATTTCATATTGGCAGATTCACTATCATGTTCAAAGCATTAACGTGTATGTTATGAGAGTCAGAAAGGGCAATTATAGGGAAGATATTGTATAGGTGGATTTAGAGGTAATGCATTAGTTTCTTCATTTAACAAATATTGATGATATACCCACTAAGGCTAGGTTGATGCTGGGGATGTAGGGTGAACAATATTGTGTGTTGTTACTAGGTTCATGGAGCTCATGGTTTATGGATTTGAGACAGTCTCATATGAAAGGAATATACACATCCATGTATAATGACAATTTAGAGAATGTCTTGAAAGGGAGGCCCTATCCTCAGACTGCACAGTGGTGAGGGAAAGACCTTATAGTTGAAATTGAAGGACCACAGGGTGAAATGTGAGTTCCTTGCAGAAGACAGTTACAAACTAGCATGCAATCAAATGGTTGGAAAATGTAATTTTATTTGTGAAGGTCAGAAAAAAAAACCAGAGTTTGGGGGCTTTTAGAATCTCTGGTCTTTCAATTAATGATTAACCTGTCATCCTTCCTTTGTTGAGTTTTTCATTCAATGATTCAGTTAATGATTCATAAAACTTGGAGTTCCAGGAATATGTCCAGCTATGTGATAGAAGGGGATTGTGGAATAAATAAGGAACAACATGAAGTCATACTGCAGAGAGTAAGAAAAATCCCATCAGTTGCTTATCACAGGGAAACTATCAATTTTAGGGAAAATTACATCACCAAAGAAAACAGACTTAAGTTTATCCCCATGAGAATTCTGTGTCTGGCCTCTTGAATTCCCAGCTCATATGTGCTTTCCCACTTTAAACAAAAACCCGGAACTTCTGAAGACACGAGGGAGCTTATACATAATCTATAGTTCATGCTGTTAGTACCAATGCCCACAATATGAATCATGACCATAGAATGCTAGGATACACGTGTGTCCTTAGTCACATGTACCTGTTTGAGAGCCACTGGTGCACTGGGAGCTACATGACTGCTTGTCCTGTTTTTTCCCATTCATTCACTTATTCATTCACTCATTCATTCACTATTCTTGTCACTCTCATTCTTTTGAGAGTTTTTTCTTTTTGTGGTTTTCTCTTCCTATACTGATCAGTATTATAGAGTCTGAGTATTCTGATGGAAGATTTTTTTTGTCTGACTTTCTTCCAATGAAAGGGACTCAGACCACCAAAGGCAGAATCTGGGAACACAACAATGAGAGGAAAATGCACAAAGTCTGTCTTGGAAGGCACACTTTACTTGAAGAAATATGAAGCAAAAATAATTGAATGAAAATTTATTGGCTTCGATAAATATTATAGGAACAACTAAGGAGGGAGATAAGAGGGAGTATCAGTGAAGAGATGGATTTGGTAGATATCCCAGGAAGGCCCTTGCAGATAAGGTGATATTTGTATAAAGACTGGGGAGGGGTAAAAATAAATATTGTCCATTAAACAGTTATCAGATGAATAAATACTATCTCAGAGTGAGGTGTACCTTGAAGGGAAAGGGTTTCAGAATATCACCTTTACTCATTTGTAAGGTCACACGTCAATGTTATGGAACTTTGGAAATCAAATTGATAGTCCTGGAATCTGGGAAATAGGAAGAACAGGTAGGAAAGGGGACAGTCTGGCATGGGCTTAGCGAAGGGAGTAATATAAATGACAGCTTTTCAAGGAGCTGTAGCTGCCCCCCCCTTTTTTTTTTAACTCTTTGCTCTTTTGGGGGGCCCACCATCCAGGTCCCAAATAATCACACGAAGACTTATTCTTGCTTATGAATCCCAAGTCTTAGCTTGGCTTGTTGCTAGCCAGGTTTCTTAAATTATCCTATCTACCTTTTGCCTCTGGGCTTGTACCTTTTTCTGTTTCTGCATATCTTTTCTTTCCTTCTTACTCCACGGCTGACTCTGTGGCTGAGTGGCTGGCCCCTGTCATGCTCCTCTCCTCCTTTTCTCGTTCCTCACTCTTCACCTTGAGCCTAGATTTTTCCTCCTATATATTCTCTCTGCATATCAACCTCCCCTATCCTGTCTCTTGCCTGGCTATTGGCTGTTCAGCTCTTTATTAGACTGGTCAGGTGTTTTAGACAGGCAGAGTAACACAGCTTTATAGAGTTAAACAAATGCAACATAAAAGAATGCAATACATGTTTGCATCATCAAACAAACATTCCATAGCATAAAAGAATGTAACATATCTTTAACTATTATTCAGTAACACTTTGCCACTGAGTCCAGGGGCTACTGCAACCCCATCTTCTGGGGTCCAAGTCATCACCTTTTTTCTCCCTTTACCTTCCACCTGGTGGAGAAGATTTGTATTTTACCTTCTTAAAATCATATAGGCACATGCACTTTTTCCAAGTCAAGTTCTCCATCATTAATGTCCCCTTAGAAACTTATTCAAGCTGTTAACAAAAATAAATTATCAGTAATTGCTAGTAACAGCTGATTTGTCTGGGATTATCACTGAAGTATAAAATGCAATTTAGAACCTCATTATGATTATTATTCCATTTCGTTCACTCAATATGGTGACCTTCTAATTTAGAAGTTTAAGGTGCTTATTAGATAAATGTTAACATGGCACTGATAAAATTGTGTTTGTCTTCTTCTTAGTTTTCTTTGCAGTTGCTTATACAATGCTTTGTTTTCCTGGATTTGGGGTTTGCATTGGGGAAGAAATTGTCACTTCTATACCCTTTTCTGAAGCCAGGCCTTAAAGAAACCTATAAAACAGAAGGATATCATTATTCCCACTATTTTACTTTGAGGACATATACCTTATTCATTATTTATTTGTTGGGTGGTTTGAGACAGGGTCTTACTATGAAGCCCCGCTTAGCCTGGAACTCACTACGTAGAACACCTTAGCTTTACAGATAGCTGATTACCTTTGTCTTCCAAGTGCTGGGATTAAGAGCATGGGACACTATACCTAGCTAAAAATACAGATTTTCACAAAATATTTTATTCATGTTAATGGGTAATGAGTTAATATTATTTTGAAATGAATTAATGTTTTATTTTTTCTCAATTTTAATTTAAAAATTGTGTGTGTGTGTATATGTGTGTTTTGTGTGTGTGTGTGTGCATGTAGGTGTGTGTGTGCAGGTATGTGTATGTGAGTACAGGTGTCAGGAGCTGCTGTAAGCTGCCTGATGTGGGTTCTGAGAATTGAGTTCAAGTCCTCTGAAGAGCTGTATGTTTTCTTAACCACTGAGCAATCTCTCCATCTCCCACAATTTTTATCTGTAATATTGTAAATACAGATAGAACAGTTAAGATGCTTTAGAGGCCCTCAATTATTTTTAAAAGTGCTAGACCCCAAAAGGTTGAGAACTTCTGCTCAGTGGTTATGTGTATGGACTCTGGGACAGACTGCCTGCCTGTGACTGATTACTAGGGACTAAACAAATGCATATCCATGCAGTGACTTCACCCATGAGTCTTGCTGAGCATCTTCTGTTGTGACATGTGACCAAAGGAAGGGATGCAGTAGGAGATCATGGTACCTAGTGATCACTTGGTGAACACTCTGCACTAAAGTTTGTCTAGCCCCACATCTGTGAGAGCAGGAAGTTGGGGTGATCAAAGTGCCTTCCTGGAGGTCATGTGGAACATCTGTGTCTGAAGTTCTTCTGATTCGCACTACCTCATGGGATAGACTTTGCTGCAATTTTATCAATCATCAAATTTGCTCATAGCAATAGACTTGTCCTGTGGTAATTGAGAAAAAAGACAAAAATTTTTCCATTGAATGTTTCTGGAAGTTTTAAAGATGATCCTGTGATTCTAGTCCATGTGGATGCTATCACATACACAGTTCTCTAACCGTTTTCAGTGCGGTTGATCGTTTTTTGCATCGATAACTCTCTAACTGTTTTCAGTGTGGCTATTTTGAGCTTTGTGAAAGAAGCAGAGCAGGTGATTTTTGTCTCCATTTAATAGATGAGGAATTCTGGGGCTTAGAGAAGGTTAAATGATTTGCCTAACATTTCATGACAGACCAGGCATTAGACACCAGACCCTGTAACTCCCTTGTGTTACATCATACAGCTGTTCACCACTGTAAATAATTATATAATCTCACCTCTTCATTTCACAGAGGACAATGAGGTCCAGAGAGTCCAAGTGACTTTTCAAGGGCACAAAGGAGTAGTGTGAAGGAGTGAAAACAGTAAGTGTGGTTTTCAGGCTCTTTTGTTTCTTTGTTACAAGTTTCAGTCTACTCTCATTTAATTATATTTCTGTTTTTGTTTTCTTCTGACTCGGAGTAGTATAAACACTGCAGGGTTGTTGTTTTATTGTTTAAATATCACAGAACAGGTGATGTGTATTTTGTCTAATCAGCTAGGTTGTTTAACGGCCCTTGTTCCTGTGTCCTTTACGTTTAAAACTGTGCCGTGGATCTTGTTGGAGGCAATTGGTATTAGCTTGCACCAGGGGACACCCTGATTACCTTTCAGGGCTGAGCTTTACTTCAGACATTTGTAGACTTCAATTTCAAACACGTTCCATATTAGACTGCATGGTTTTGTTTGTTTGTGGAGAGGAGGTGGAGAGGAATGGTTTCCGTTAACTTCAAATCATTAGAGTACTGTCTCGTTTTGTAGGAGGCATATATAGTTTGATAGCTAAAGAATGATGTTCCTGTCCCCTTTGGGTTTTATATGCAAACAGCTGTGTGACTCACATTTGGAATTCTTGATTAGAAATTAAAAGGCCGGGCGATGGTGGCGCACGCGTTTAATCCCAGCACTCGGGAGGCAGAGCCAGGTGGATCTCTGTGAGTTCGAGGCCAGCCTGGTCTCCAAAGTGAGTTCCAGGAAAGGCGCAAAGCTACACAGAGAAACCCTGTTTCGAAAAACCAAAAAAAAAAAAAAAAAAAAAAAAAGAAATTAAAAGGACAAAGTAGAATAAAGAACCCTAAGTGCCCTTAGCATTATAATTTCCTAAACACTGTCATTTGACATGGGTGCTGTCTTAGTAGTCAAAGAGAAAAGAGGGCAAGGTCTATGGAAACGTCGAGGAGGCTTGTGCTTGCTTCCATTCCCAAGGCCTCGTAATTGCATATGACAGGAAAAAAAAAAAACAAAAAACAAAAAACCAAAACACCCAAAACAAAGAGACTCTTATTGACTTAAAACACATGGACATCTCTTTCAGGATAATAACTTTATTCCTTTTTAATAGTTGTAAATTAGTGTTTGTTCATTTAGCATCTGAATATTGTAAGTGTGAAACAGACTACTACTGATGGCATCTTCCCACTTCTTCTCTAGTGTCCAAATTTCTGCTCTTCTCTCAGGAGAATTAAAAGCCCAAGCTTCTCATAGCCACAGTCCTTAGAAACTCCCATCTTGGATTTGCTTTTGAGAGCACTCACACAGTACCCAAAGAAGGCTATTAAGTAATTCTTTGTACCCTTGCACATGGTTTCCCTGCTTAGAGTTCTTTGAAACATACATTCTTCATAGAATTGTATTTGAAATAATAATTTTGTGTCCCAGGAACCATGTTTCAATTTTAGGACATGATGGGCCCTAATTACCTGAGTGGCTAGCCTACGCCTCATCCATCTGAGTCTGTGATATAGGAGTGGGTGTTTCCTATACTACTGTGCAGAGAGTAGATAGACTATGCACATTTATTGAATGAATGAATCAAAAGAATAAACATGAATGTTTTATTTAATTGACTGGCAATTACTTTAACATTCAAGATGTTGTTTGAAACTCGATTGGTTATGCTGAACCCTGGGGAAGATGTAGGGCTGACACTTTAGAAAAATAAAGGTAGTCCCTTCATTGATAAGTAACATAACCACATGTTATGCTTTTCTTCTCTTCTTTTGAGATTTTATTTATTTTTATTTTACATTTATGAGTGTTTTGCCTGAATGTATGTGTATGTACTATGTGTTTGCAGTTCCTGCAGAGGCTAGAAGAGGGCATCACATCCCATGGAACAGGAGTTAGAGATGGTTGAGAACTACTATGTGGGTGCTGGGAATTGACCCTGGATCTTCTAGAAGAGCAACCATTGCTCTTAATACTGAACCATCCCTTCACTCTCACATTATTATACTTATCTAGACTCTATGGATCATAGCCATATCCCAGTGGTTCTCAACCTTCCTAATGCCGTGAACCTTTAATACAGTTACTCATGTTGTGGTGACCCCCAACCATAGTTATTTTTGTTGCTACTTTATAACTGTAATCCGCTACTGTTATGAATTGTAATATAATTATCTGATATGCAGGAAGTCTGATATGTGACCTCTATGAAAGAGGTCAGGGCCCACAGGTTGAGAACTACTGCTATATAGTTTTGCAAGGCCCAAAAATCACTGACGAAGTTATTTGCTTCTGTCTAAAGTAACTTTGTAAGATACTGGGAGTATTTGAATTGATTAGGTTCCCAATTTACAGAGTAATGTTGATTAAGGTTGATAGCAGTTCCATGTACACATTATAGTAAGTATCAAAGTCAGAAAAAGAAAACAAACACACTTAGGTCTTTGGTTTCTCAATTCTGTGCTCTGTTTGCTTCATCTCCCTGCCTTAGTTCCGGGAAATTGTTATCCTTGCCAGTCAGGTAATTTTGGTGTTCTCTTCTAGAGAACTGTCTAGAAGAGTTTTGTTGTCAGTCAGTTCCCTGTAAGCAAAAGTAAATTGCTTTCATTAAAAGGCAGCGGTCACGTGGCTGTGATGATTGCTGAGGCAAGGGACACTGAAGCCAACCAGAGCCCTGAGTTGCTACTTACTAACTGACATTTGCTCTTAGACAAATTATGTTTCTTGAAAGACTTCCTTCGGTGCACTGGTAGTTTAAAAAGACCCCTTTTAAGCTTTTCTGCCTCTTGCATGATCCTAGGCTTTCCATGGGACTCTCCATGCTTGCACCGTGGGCACCTTGCTGAGTGAGTCATTTGCACGGCTCTTTATGAACACGTTTGTGCCAAGATGGTGCCATGTCTGTGTCTAGTTTATATCTGTGTGTTTGGTCTTTCTCTAGACTATAAACTCTTTGAGGATAAGAATAGTATCTCCATGCCATATGTCTAGCAAGGCGTTGTATGTTTAGTAAGTTTTTAATGAATACTTTTGAAAATATTTTGAAGGAAGAGGTAAAAGTTTGGCTGGAAGACCCAAACTTGATTGGAATGTGCTCTGCTGGGAACAGGATGCAAATGGAATCTAGTGATAACAAGATTTGGGTGAATCAGGTGGGGTATATATGTGGCTTGTTCTTTGTTTCTCCTGGGTATGTCACAGTCATATTGGACTGGTGTCCCGATGATAAGCTGGGGTTTGCTAATGTCTCCTCACAATGCAGATGGCCCTCTTTACTGTGGGCTCTGAGTGATGGCAATCAGGATTCAAGGCTTGATTGCTGAACCCTCACTGCCTGCAGATTCCAGGGATTTTTAGTGCAGTGTGCCTTGACTAAAGGATAGGATATTAACTCAAATGTCATGTTTAAAAAGTAGGCATGTTGTCTGTAAGGTGCTAATTGTGTAATGGCCAACAAAGTTGGAATTATGGCATTAATAACAGTCAGTTTGTGATCACTTAAGCAAAAATGAGGGGTGAGAACAAAGCTGTGCTCCAGCAGCTGGCCCAGGATTGCTGGCCTTTCAGTCTGGGCACGTTTATCCATGGGGTGCACTTTGATGCAGCAGAAAGGCTTGCTGCTGTCTCGAATAGCGTAGACCCAAGAGACATTCGGGTATTTTCTAAATACTGCTTAGCACTGTGCCTGGAAGAAGGGTTTTTGACATGCCAGGCAGTGTCCTGATCCAGTCATTTATCTGCTGGCCACTTATTACATGACGAAGAGTTTGAATGGACAAAGTTCATTATCTAAAATAAGCTGATTAATTTATCCTGCTTCAGATTCAGTGGACATTGTTTACCTTCCTTCCATTTTTCCTTCTTTCTTTCCTTCCTTCTTCCCTCCCTTCCTCCTTCCTCCTTCCCTCCTTCCACTTTCATCTCTTAGTGAAATCAAGCCCATCCCCCACTCTAAGTAGGATCTAGTTTCTACTTCTCTCAACTTTTGCCTTCTGTTCATCAATAGTTCATAGAAATAATATTGCATGATTAAAATATGAGCAGTTCAGTTTGTTACTGCATAATATCAGTAATTTCAAAGGTTAACATAAGCAATCTATTAATCTCTTTCATTTCACATTGGCTTAGTTCTCAGAACTTGGGCTGTCATTGGAGTAAATTTGTTAAACATTTTAAGTTAATCTATTAATTTTCATTATTAAAATTTTTTAGCTAATCTATAAAATCTTTGCACTTGTGTTGCCTAAGTGATTTTTGAATATTATAGGTTAGCCAGTTTGATGTACAAACTTCATCATCAACTATTACCTGATTTATTAGTTATAAGATTGTGATGGAGATATTGCCGTAGCCATTTTATAGCAGAAGGAACTGAAGTGAGGTGGCTAGCCATGGCCAGATTGATGAGTCAGTGGTGATAAGGTTTTTGCACCTCGATAAGCCTCTCTGCTGACACAGCAATTCAAATCAGACCAAATCTGACCGAATTAGAAAAGATCCAGTTTAATGGGTAAAGCATTTCTGGGTGATGCTCTGGCTCCCCAGAGAGGAGATGGGAATGAGATACCAGAAAACCATGTGTCTGTTTTCTGGGCTGCAGCTTATATACCCTGTGGGAGTGGTCTTGAGCCTCTCTGGTGGAGGAGCTGTGTTTGGTGGGCTTTGAAGGGGTAGGTTTAGGGAAAGAGATGGGGGAGGGGAGTTGAGGTGGATCTTCCACCAGAACATTCCGGACTCTTTGGGTATAGGATGCCAGGGTGCCAGGGGCTGAGGTGGAGTGCCCACCCAAACAAGTGTCAGGTGTATGTTTTGAACCCATACTCTGTCTGTCTCCAAAGCCCCCTCTCTAAGTTACTACAATACTCGTAAACCAGCCAATATAGCCTACTTGGTAAGTTCCAAGTCAGCAAGAGATTCTGCCTAAAAAGAGAAGTGGGTTGCTCCAGGGAAAATACATTCAAGGTTTTTCCATGACCTCCATACATATGCCCACATATATGACATATGCATGCATGCCTACACACACATGTACACTTTCATGCACATACTCATATCCACACATACATACAAAGAGAATGAGTCAGGGTGAAAGAGGATAGCAACATGGTTAATATGGGAAGGAAAATAGAGAGCCTATTTATTTGTCAGTGGGTATCGAATCGGGTGCTTGGCTGCAATCCTCCCTGCATTTACTGTGTCTTCTCAGGCATGAAGTGAAGTGACTAGCCACAACCAGATTGATGAGTCAGTGACAGGTGTGTGTTTTGAGCCCATACTCTGGCTGGCTGCAAAGCCTTCTCTATGTTACTGCAATATGCTGATTCCCTGAGACCAAAACAACTGGCTGTCAGTGTCTTTGCAACATCTTAAAGAGCTCAGCTGTGCAAAGGACTTGTGGATCTGCTCATTTAGGTCTGTTTACTGTGTGCTAGGGATGGTGCCAGGCAATCAAGATAGGACATAAATCCTTACTCAAGAAGCCTATATAAATAGAAACAGTTAATAGAGCAGATATACACATGTATGTACACAGTGAACTGAGTGAGCATTTCCTGGGGAAGGCGGTGCTCTGAGGTTTGGAAAGCATTGGGTGCTAGTGCTGTCTGTGCTAAAGAGTGTTGTCCTATCCTGGCTTGCTCAACACATGCTATTTTTCTAAAATATGTTTTGAGATACGATGTTACACAGTAGTCAGAGTGAGCCTGGAACTCACTCTGTAACCTTGAAATCAGAGCAATCTCTCTATTCAGTCTAAGTGCTGTGATTACAAGGATGAGCCACCATACTTGGCTAATAAAATTCTTAAAATGTGATTAAAAGTTCTTTATTAAAACAAGGTATTTTTATGCAGTCCTGGCTAGCTTGGAACTCCCTATGTAGCTCAGCATAGTCTTGAATTTGCATTGATGTTTCTGTCTCTGGCTCCCAAATGCTGCATTTACAGGTCTGCACCACCATGCGCAGTCAAATATTGCTTTAGGCAAGTAAGTGCTGTTCTTTGAACTTTAGTATATCCATAAAATAGGAGGAGAGAAAGAGCTCAAATCTTAGAAGGTAACTACGGGGGTCATTATTTCAAGAGGCTTGAGATCATTGTCATAGTGAAATACAGGCAGTCAGCTGGCCAGATGCTCAATGTGTATTGCCCCTCAAGTCCATATACAACTCTCAGGAGCTAATATTGCAGATAGACAAGCAAAGGCAGGTGAGAGACTTGAGAAGCTTGAACGTGGTCAGCAGCTGAAACTGAGAGTCAGGATTCGACTCAAATAATGTGGCTGCTCTGTCTACATTCTTGTCACTTGCGTTGCAGTCTGAAATGTGTAGGGAAGGTCTCACAGAGATCACAGAGTATATGAGCCCTAGTTTACAAAAGCTGTGCTGTGGTGGTATTGTGTTCCCCAAAATATTTTGTACCTTAATAAACTTATCTGGGGTCAGAGACAGAATCGCCACAATATTAAACATGAGGTTAGGCAGTGGTAGCATACGCCTTTAATCCTAGCATTCCAGAGGCAGAAATTCATGTGTTCAAGGATACACCCAGGCATGGTGACCCACGCCTTTAATCCCAGAAAGCACGCCTTCAATCCCAGGGAGTGGTGGTAGAAAGCAGAAAGGTATATAAAGCGTGAGGACCAGAAACTAGAAGCATTTGCCCTGGAGAGGCATTTGGCCTGGAGAAGCATTTGGCCTGGTTAAGCTTTCAGGCTTCTAGCAGCAGTTCAGCTGAGAGCCATTCGGATATGAGGACACAGAGGCCTCCAGTCTGAGGAAAAAAGACCAGCTGAGGATCCAGCGAGGTGAGATAGCTGTGGCTTATTCTGTCTCTCTGACCTTCCAGTGTTCACCCCAATAACTGGCCTCGGGTTTGATTTTATTAATAAGACCTTTTAAGACTCATGCTACACTGTGCTATAATCTCAAGCTATGAAGACCTGAAACTTCCTATGTAGGGGTTGGGTAAAGAACTTCCTATACAAATGTCAGGACCTGGGTTCAAATCCCCAGAACCCATGTAAAGCCAGACATGGTTGAGTGCACTTGTGATGTTGAGTGCACAACAGTTGGACAAGGGGCAGAGAGAGTTGAACCTCCAGAACACACAAGCCAGCTAGCCTTGTTTATACAGTGGTAAACAACAAAGAGAACTTCTTTCAAATAAGCCAGAAGAAAATGACCAGTATCTGAGATTGTCCTCTGACTTTCATCCCCAACCTCAGTCCTACACACATATCTATATAAAATGGTCTAGTGCAAATATATGTTATGTAAAGCAGGCATATTAATATTATTTTGCCTACCAGAATATGGATTAATACCTGGATTTGAGGTGATGCAATGGCTGTGTGGGTGAGGGAACTTTCTGTGCAGACCTGGTGCTATAAGTTAGATCATTCCCCCACCTCCCAATCCACTTAAAAGATGAACAGAGAGAACTCATAAAGTTGTTTCCTGACCTCCATGTATGTGCTGTGGCACATGAACCCATACATATCATGTGCACACACATATACAGCAATAATACAAGAAATAAATGAAAATAAAAGACCTCCCAGTTTGATGGTTATTTTAGATTCTTCCTCATGTTGGAAGCATGGTGCTCATGTATCAAGACCTAACTAGAATAGAAAAAGACTAGAATTTATATTATAGCTGAAATGTCTGCCCTTGGGAAGGTAGGGAGTCAAGCTGAGAAGAACATATTAGCATCACACTGGCCCTTGACTGAAAGAGTGCAGAATGTCATAGATGACTGTGTTGGGTCACAACTTTTTAGAACCCCTGAGATATACTGGAAAATTAATGGAGTCATTTTTTGGCATTCAACTGAATCCTTCATCAATAAATCCCAGAATGTTAAGACTAGAGAAGATAGAACATATATATGCATTTGTGCAAGGAATACCAGGGTGGCTAGTTTATAGTAAAACTGTCAAAACTGAAATGAAAGAATTACTGTTTGTAACCTCTACTAAACTGTGGTCCTCACCCCTGTGAATACAGATGCCTGGGAATGGTCAATTTTTAGCATCAGTGGATTTTAATTTCTTGGTTTTACAAGTGAGGAGAGCTGTTGGGGGATATTATTTTAAGGTGTGTTACTTTTGTTTATGTTGCATTTGTTTAACTCTGTGAAGCTGTGTTACTGTGCCTGTCTAAAACACCTGATGGTCTAATAAAGAGCTGAACAGTCAATAGCAAGGTGGGAGAAAGGATAGGCAGGGCTGGCAGGCAGAGAGAATATATAGAGGAAGAAATCTGGGAGGAGAGTAGGAAGTAGCCAGAGAAGGAGGAGGACATCAGGGACCAGCCACCTAGCTACACAACTAGCAATAGAGCAAGAAAGTAAGATTACAGAAGTAAGAAAGAATAAAAGCCCAAAGACAAAAAGAAGATGTGATAATTTACGTTAAAGAAAGCTGGCTAGAAACAAGCCAAGCTAAGATTCATAATTAAGAATAAGCCTCTGTGTGTGATTTATTTGAGAGCTGGGTGGCAGGCCCCCCCCCCCAACAGAAACAAATAACAACAGAAAGCAGAGACCAGAGAGCAGTGGCTTGCCCAGGGATCCATGCTTTTGGGAGCAGAGAGAGGGCCAGCTCAGGATAATTTGAATGTTTTCAATTTTGAAGGAAAGGGAGATTTTGGGATAAGTTAAACATTACCATAGCTACAGCTTCCCCAATTGTATGCTTCAAAAGATGGGATTAGGCTGTAAGTAGCATAAAAATGACATTGTTTCTACCACTGTTAACTGTAGGACCAAGATCAGATGGTGTGGATTGCTGATGCCAGTATGTAATAAGAAATGTGCCGAGTGCCTGGGGTAAGCTGGATGATGCAACAGGTACTTTAAACTTGATTATATATTTCACAAAATTCTTAAAACTTATGAGGTAGATTTTTAAAAATCATCATTTTTATAGATGGGATGGATTATTAGAGTGACTTTGCGACTTTCTCAAGGTTGTGCCATCAGTAAAGAAGTAAGACTTTAATCCTAGGATGTGGTAGTATTGTGTTCCCCAAAATATTGTGTATGCTAATAAACTTATCTGGGGTCAGAGAGGAAACAGCCACAATATTAAACATGAGGATAGGCAGTGGTAGCATACGCCTTTAATCCTAGCATTCCAGAGACAGAAATCCCTCTGGATCTCTGTGAGTTCAAGGCCACATTGGAAACAGCCAAGCAAGGTGACATATGCCTTTAATCCCAGAAAGCCAGCCTTTAATCCCAGGGAGTGGTAGTAGAAAGCAGAAAGGTATATAAGGCGTAAGGACCAGAAACTAGAAGCATTTGGCCTGGAGAGGCATTTGGCCTGGTTAAGCTTTCAGGCTTTTAGCAGCACAGTTCAGCTGAGACCCATTCTGGATGAGGACTCAGAGGCCTCCAGTCTGAGGAAACAAGACCAGCTGAGAATCTGGCGAGGTGAGATAGCTGTGGCTTATTCTGTGTCTCTGACCTTCTAGTGTTCACCCCAATACCCGGCTCAGGTTTGATTTTATTAATAAGACTCTTTAAGATTCATGCTACATAGGAGACATCCCCCTGAGCCCACATTCCTAGATGTTACACTATCCCACCAGAGTAACCTATGAGCTTCTGACGTTCCTTCGTTGAACTCCTCACTTAGCAGGCATGTGCCTGATTGCAACAGGTTCCAAATGGTCTCAGAATCTTTGTTGCATTCCACCATGCATCTCTTACCATATGACCAAATTAGAGCGAGCACACAGGGTAACCTTTTTTAATTGTCTTAGGATGAAATGATATTTAAGGACCATTATAGCTCAAAAACTTTACTGTATGGTCTATGGAGTTGAAGGAAGGTGATGTAGATTTAACTCTTAGGTCTTCCCTATGTTCTGGGCATTGAGAAGAACGTTGAGGTCATATTTGGATTTGAGGGGAGGTGTACTATATGCATTCAGGAATATCTGTAGTAAGTAAAAGTTAAATTCTTGCTCATTGGGCTTAATATGTAGCATGTTAGAAACCTAGTACAGAATTAGTATTTGGACTGCTTGGTTCACAAGGGTCATGACAAGCACTGTTATGTAGCAAGTCCCTTTTCTTCACAGTTTTCGTTGTTGCTGTTTTGACTATGATGCTTTTCTTCCTATTTAATGCTGTTTTAAACAAGGTAAAATGAAAATTTTCGATGAGCGTGTTTCTTTTAACCATTTATCTTACATTCCATGATAGTTTTGTTGGTTGTTGAGACAGACTCCCGGGCTGACCTTAAATTATAGCTTCAACCTCTTAGGTTCTCAGATTATAGGTGTGTCGCACCAAACTCAATTATCATTTTTATTTTTAATTTTTAATAAAAAACCCTCAATTTTATTTTCATTTTAAATTATGTGTATGTGTTGTTGGGGGGGGGCATGTGAATGTGAGTGCAGGTGCCCCATGGAGGCCAGACCTAAAGTCATGGCTAGTTTTGAGCTGCCTGACTTGGGTGTGGAGAACTGAACTTGAATCTTCCGCAAGAGCAGTAGGTGTTTTTGACTGCTGAGCCATCTCTCCAGCTCCTCAGTTCTACTTTTTAACACAAATACAAGAACATTTAACTTCCATGAAGAATCACCAGAGTCATTCCCCTAGTTCCCTAGCTTGTACACAGGTATTCTGTTCTTGTCGGAACAGTGATGATGTGCCCCAAGCTACCTCTCCAGTTAGTTGTCTCCCTGTGTATACACATTCTCCTCACACTCTTTACCTGGGGCTTACTGAGGAATGAGAAAGGATGAAGGCGAAAGTGCTATGGGTTGCCTGACTTTCTCTCTCTGACATGTCATTAGTTGCAGCATGCCTGACTAAGTTAGGGAAGTAGCACAAGTTTCAAGGATGCGATGGTGGCTCCTGTCTCTTAGGAAAAAATGTCCTGAGTTTGAGCAAACTGTATCAAATAGAAGTGGTGCCTCTCAGGGATGTCTGCTTACTTGGTTGTGTATTTGTCTTTTACTGACTGTGAGTCTTGTTGAACTGTTCCACACTGTCTGACTCCTGAATTCCCTGCTAACGAGGCAGCATGCATGCTATAGCGTGACAGAAAAATAAAAGAGGACATGTACAACTTCCATGCTACATCTGTCTTCTCCGCTCACACAGTTCTCTGTTGTCTCATCAAATTTCACTTGAAAACCACAAGTTCAAATACAAAATTCTTAAGAATTGTAGGAGTATATGATAGAAGAGCAATAAACCAGGAGCAGAGCCCTTGTCTCCTTGAAGTGGGCTCTAGCATTTGTGTGTGTGCCCTGTCTTTGCCTTATAGGGCATTAAGGCTCAGTGTGTGTGCATGTGTGTGTGCTTGTGTGCGTGCGTGTATGTGTGTGTGTGAGTGTGTGTGTGCATGTACGCGTATGTATATGGAGGACAGATGTCAGCATTGTTTTTCTTCCCCAGATGTTGTCTACCTTAGTGGTTTTTTGTTGTTGTTTTGTTTTTGCTTATTTGGAGGTTACAACAGTCCTAATAATGACAGATGTATAAGTACAGTCTTGTGGGTTTTCCAGCAGTTCTATGAACTCATTAAATTATCCAAGACTGTAAACCAGGTAATCTGCCATTTCTCTAATGTGTTTGTTATCATTAAGATAACTCTTCATTAAGTTATGAAAATATCACGAGTCAATATTATAAAAATGAACTGTGTATTCATGAGTATGTTTTGAACATGTTGGGTTAAGATATACTAGTAAAACAAATTTCAATTATTTCCGTTTATTTTTAAAAACATGGTTACCAGAAAAATATAAAGTTACTCATATGCATCACATGTATTTGAATTAGACATTGCTGTCCTACTGGCTGGTTACAGGTCGTGGTGATTAGGGGTGACGTCATCTTTAAGAACACATTACACGGAATGAGCAAATCTCTTTCAATCCTGTACTCATCATAATCTTTACATTTTAATTTTAATGACCACGGGAGGGAACTTGGGATTTTCTTATCAGTGTAACAAAGTGTTTTAAGTTGATAATTGGTTGCATCTAAGGTGAACCTAATTCTCATTGACTAGAAGCTGAAAGACATTTTTTCTCTTCCATGGGATGTCAGTGGCTTACAGACTAACACAGGATTTAGACTGTGTGACCTGAGGCAAACTCCTTTGTCTTTTGGAGTCTTAATTTTTTCTTCTTCCTTTTTGTTTTTCAACTTAAATTTTTATTTCACATGTATGGGTGTTTTGTCAGCATGCATGTGTAGATGTAACGAAACGTCTTATTAAATAAGAAACACAGAGCTGATTCAGAGAAGAAAGCCAAGAGGTCAGAGCTAAGAGCCTTACCCTTCTGCTACAGCTAGCCTCTTCAGCCAAGAGACTTCTCCGAAAGAGAGATACTTCCTGTCTGTTTGTCTTTAAATAGACTTTCTGTTCTGCCTTCTCATTGGTTGTAAACCCAACCACATGACCATCTCGTCACTGCCTGTCTGTAGGTCACTCCAGGTCTTCTATGGTTGTTACTGAGATTAAAGGCGTGTGTCTCCAATGCTGGCTGTATCCTTGAACACATAGAGATCTATCTAGCTCTGTCTACCAAGTGCTGGGATTAAAGGCATGCACCACCACCGCCCTGGCTTTCGTTATGGCTTGCTAATAGCTCTGACCCCTAGGCAACTTTATTTATTAACATACAAATAAAATCACATTTCAGTACAAACAAAATACCACCATATCCATGTTTGTGTATCACATGCATGCCTGGTGCTTCTGGATGCCAGAAGAGGGGTCAGATCCTCTGGAACTGGAGTACAGATGGTCATGAGTCTCCAAGTAGGTGCTGAGAACTGGGCCCAGGTCTTCTGAAAGGGAAGGCAATTCTTTTAACCACTGGGCCATTTCTCCTGCCACATATGCCTTAACTTTTTTTTTATGATAAAGAAACATGGATCTCTGTGGTGTCGAATCTTTGTTCTTGGGTTGTGGTGTTCACCCTTCTGTACCTTGTTTTTTGGACCAGAAAAAAGGTCTTATTAACTATGTCAGTAGTTGTTGTTGGCCCTGGGTATAGACTGAATTTATATAGTAGAGGAGGATGTCTATAGGACATCAGGATTCTTGGAGAGAAGCATATCAATAATACTTGCTTTTGAAATTGAGGAAACACTTGTTTTCTCTGTTCATGACCACAGTGCACTCACCGAGGGTGAGGGTCTCAGTGACCCCTTAGAGCCAGGCATCTTGTCACTAAAGAAGACAATCATGTTAAGAAACACGCAGAGAGCAAAAGAGGAGTGTGGAATGGTGGAGGGAGGCTGGCTGCTGTGCTCATCAATTCAGGCCTTGTGCTCAATTACAGACTGCAGAATGACATTCTAACAGTTGCATCTTATGCTAACTAGTTATTCCTGGTTCGCTTGTATGCTTCCAGCCTCTCTTTAAAAGGTTGTAGTTACTCATGCTTTAGGTTCCAGTTTTTAAGAGACTGGATTGTCATCATCCCATTCTGACTTGGAGTGGTTTTCAATTGTATTAAAGATACAAGTAGATGATGGGAGTTGGTACCAGAGGAAAGGATGGATCAGAAAAGGTAACTTTGTCTGCCCTCTAGACACGCTTTTCACCTTCTCCACTCTGCCCTGCACTCAGGACACTTGTGTTAAAGGTTGTCCTGTCTCAGTAGGGTATCCTGTCCTTTGGTCCCCGTTGTGTTCAGTTAGTAGAGTGATGGGAGGAAAGACAAACAATGAGCCAGAAGGCAGGGCACAGTGAGTACAGTATTCCCCTGTGTTTATTCCTTTTGCTTCATAGAGTTGGCTGCCTTGCTCCACGGAAAGCTATGGCTCCTGTGGCCATTTGCTACACTTTCCGAGTTCCTCTGCTGTTCCTGGTCTTGGTTATTTCAGCAATATGTGTTGGAGGACTTCAAACTCTGCTGTACTCCTGACTGATGTGCCTGCCTTGCTGGGTCATTGTGGGGACTGGAGATAATAAATGCAAGTCACTCAGTTCAATGAGGAGTCCTTTGTAGCCACTCAGAATGATATGTATTTTTTCTACTAAATCCTTTCAGATTCTAAGCTCAAATGATTACTTAATGAATTAGCATTGCTTTAGTAATACATGAAATCAGGTATGGAACATGTCTTGTTTATAGTAAGTCACAATATAAATGCAAGGTATAGTATGTCAGACATCATGAATCTTAAAGGTATTATTATTTCAGATTTCCTTGCCTTAGTCAAATGAAATTAAACTTTTTCCCTAAGAAACTGAGGAAGGTAGAAACTTTAAGTGCCCATTTCTACGCAAATCTCATTGAATTAAAAACTTTGTCTATCTTCCTCACGTTTTAGGTCTTTGATCTTCAGCTCTCTCATTCTCATTTCCTCTTCTTTCTGGCCCAGTGAAGCATGGGTATCAAGATGAGCAGACAGAGTGGTAATTGCTTCTCTGTCTCATTGTAGGAAAAAAAAAAAAGCAAAAGCTATGGGAAGAAAAAGTGTACTGAAGTGTGGCAGAAAGTATTAGGTCTATACGGTAGCTTTCCACAGTACCACTGACACAGGGAAGGAGTGGCAGGGCTAAGCAAACAGGAATTTCCCTTCTGCTGTAGCATTTTACAAGCTGTAAGTCAGCGTTATTAGGAGGACTGAAGGGGAGAGTGGAGAATTGCACCAAGGTGAAAGCCTTGCTTTTTCATTTCCAGGGGGCCATTAGATCGTCTCTTTCTCCACGCTTCCATTTGTTATACCAGTTTAATGATACCTACTACTCTCTGTTGTGTCCCGTGCTGTTTCATTTTCCTTCCAAATGAAATAGTTGGAAGAAATGATCTGAGTGGGGGAATTTAGCACTTGCTCATTAAAAATCTTGTTGCAGCACAGCCCTTGCAAGGCCTTCCTACAGAGACTTTGGCGTGCAGTGATTGAGAATGTGCATCCGGGGACTGTAAAGATTGCTCAGTGGTTAAAGCACTTCCATACTAGAGTTTGGATCCTTCAAGCCCACATAAAATTCCAGAGGAGTATGGTGGCCACCTGTAATTACCGCCTCAGCAGGCAGAGACAAAGGATGCCCAGAGCTAGCTGATTGGGGAGACTAGCCGTATCAGTGACCTCTGAGTTTGACTGAGAGACCTTGCCTCAGTGAATAATGTAGAAGAGTGACCAAGGATGATTCCTGACATACACCCCTCCGTATACCCACATACATGCAAGCATAAATGTACACATGCTAATACATATAAACACACACACACTCACACACACATATACACAACCATGAAAATTGTAAAAGGAAAACAAAGAGTGTATTTTAAAGACATGAGTTCATTACCCGTGTTTCTTACTTTTCAGGCCATGATCTCGGTCTAAGTTTCCTTCCCTGATGTAAAAGACTATTAATTTGTACTTTGTTAGGACATTTGAATGTGACCTCTGCTCTCTATAAAATGTCAATCACTATGCTTACTTGAGGGATCATTATTTCCAAGATAATCATCCATTATAAGTGAATTTGACTTTCATAAAACTATATTCAGCTTGAGATGAAAACTAGAAGCACTTAGTAACTGAATAAGGCACACATTGTTCTCAAAGAAGGTCTTATAATTGAATGAATAATACATGGAAAAATATCTGAAATTGTGGCTAGCCTGAGGTAAGCCCCAAATAAATGTTCATTTATGTTTTTAATAAAGCCCTGACAATGAAAATTTATCCTTTTTCTGAGGACATTTTCCAATACTAGAACATCCCTGCTGAAAGAATTTCAATGATAAAAGAGCAGATGATAATAACAATAAGCCCCAAACTGCAAGGTCTCTTTTATTTGCATTGTATCTCATATGATAGTCGTAGAACCCATACGGAGGAGGTAGAATAGCTTCCACTGTTACTATTTTCTTGATACTGCACATTAGGGAATCACAGTTCTAACTTTCCTAGGCCTGTAAAGGTAGAGTCTATGATGTTAATTTTGGCTCTTCCTCTGGTATATTTGTTTAAAGGCAAACTCAATGAGAATAACTGTTGGTTTCTATTCTTCCGACAAGTATTGTGGTGTCCAAGTGGATCTTTCTGGGATCCTGGTGATTCATATCAGAGATTGTGGAATTTATGAGCTAGTTGAATTCATGGTGATGGTTCTATGAGGAAAGTTGAGATTGTTCAGGGTTGAGGTATAGAATAAAGAGAGTGTGTTATATTATAGGAGTGGTAAATTCTGAATGGGACCTGAAGTTATCAGTGGAACAAAATCAGTGAGAAGGCAGGGTATAAAATTCCTATAACATCATTATTACCTGGTCAGGAGTGGGCTCAAAGTCCCCATGCCCCCAGATTGTCCACAAAGCATTGTAAAATGGACATTCCTCACACATTTGAAATTCTTTTGGAACTTGAAGACAAGTGAAACATAGATATCAAGATGAGCAGATGGGAAGTTGATTGCTTCTGTGTATCACTGCAGGGGGAGGAAGCAAAGTCAGTGAAAAGTAAAAACATGTTAAAATGTAGCAGAAACTATTAAGGGTACACAGTGACTTGAGAGGCCACTGTTTAGCAGAGCTCCTATGTATCAGAGCACCCTGTGTATTAGAGCTCACTTAAAGAACAGAATTGGAGGATGTGTGGCTCAACAGTGGACACTCTGAATTCTTAAGAACCAGAAAACCTGATGAATGCTCAGTTAAAAAGCTGGCAGCCAGATGGCTGAGGATGTTTCTTTAGGCATTTCTTATCAAGTTGTGTTTCCTCTTTTGAGAATTCTCTGTTTAGATCTGTACCTCATTTTTGAATTGGATTGTTTTCTTTATGTCCATTTTTTTGAATTATTTAGTAGATGCATAGTTGGTAAAAATCTTTTCCAATTCTGTAGGCTGCTGCTTTGTCTGAGTGATGGTGTCCTTTGCCTTACAGAACTTTTCAGTTTCATTAGGTCCTATTTATTAACTGTGTTCTTAGTGTCTGTGCTACGCATATTTGCTCAGAAAGTCTTTTCCTGTGCCAATGAGTTCAAGGTTAGCCCCCACTCTTTTCTTTCTGGTTGACACACTGAACTTTATGTTGACGTCTTTGAGACATACAGAGTTGATTTTTGTGCAGGATGATAAATATGGAACTATTTGCGTTCTTCTACATGCAGCCATTCAGTCTGACCAGCACCATTTTTTGAGGATGCCATCCTTTTCCCCCATGTGTATTTCTGACTTCTTTATAAAAAATCAGGTATGTGAACGTATGTCTGGGTTTTAAATTTGATTCTATTTATCAGTGTATCTGTTTCTTTTTTGCCAATATTATCATGCTGTTTTTATTACTATAACTCTGTAGTGCAATCTGAGATCAGGGATGATGATACCTCTAGGAGTTCTTTTTATTATTCAGGAAATACAATTCAAAATTATTTTGACATTTCATCTTACGCCAGTAAGAATAGCCAAGATCAATAAAATTAATGGCAGCTTATTCTGGTGAGGATTTGGAGTAAGGGAAACACTCACCTATTGCTGGTGGGATTGCAAACTTGTATAGCCACTATGAAAATCAGTGTAGTAGTTCTTCAGGAAGCTTGGAATAGATTTACCTCAAGATCCAGCTATAATACTCTTAGACATATACAAAAATGATGCTTCATCTTACCACAGGGACACTTGATCAACTATGTTCATTGCTGCTCTATTCATAATAGCCAGAAATTGGAAACAGTCTAGATGTTTATTAATGAATGAATGGATAAAGAAAATGTGGTACATTTAAACAATGAAATATTACTCAGCCATTAAAAGATGAAACAATGAAATTTTCAGGTAAATGGAACTAGAAAAAAATTATCCTGAGTAATGTAACCCAGAGCCAGGAAGACAAATATGGTATGTATTTGCTTATATGTGGATAATAGTTGTTAAGTCATTGATAAGCAAGCTACAATTCATAAAACTGACGGGGATTAAACATAGAGTAAGGGACTGGAGGAAGAGATGTATGTCTCTAAGAAGGAGGACTGTTATAGATGTGGGTGGACAAGGGAGGTGTCAAAGAGGGAGGATCAAATAGAGAGGGTAAAGGTGAGGTAAAGTAGGGAATACAGAGAGGGACAATGAAAATTCAAGACTGTTTGAGGGATCATATGGAATCCTAATACAGTAGACACTTCCAAACATATATACATATATGAAGGTGATTTAAATGAAATCACCAAACGAATGGGGAAACAGAGTCCCAGATGGATATCTTTCATCCCCAAATGAATCTTCAGTACTGGGAATAGGTTACAGCTAATTGAGTTATTGGTCAAAGGTGTCTGATGTGAATACCCAAACAATCCATGCTATTGCTGAGGCTATTGGCTGCTCCCACAAACTGATGGTAAGGCCCTCTTGATGACAACACCTACATAAATTGAATTCAGAGAAGTCAAACTGGTACCCATGTAGAGCCTTCACCCTTATAGACTAGTGTTCATGGTACTGGAAGGTACTCTGCATGCTACCAAAGGAGAAAAGGTAAGTGCCAACTGAGCTAAAACCCATAATCTACAATTGTGACCTGCCTGCAAGATATTCTGGGGCAATTGTGGCACCAAGTTTGTGGGAGTAACCAAGCAATATCTGATTTGCTTAAGGCCCACACCATGAGACAGAACCCATACCAAACACTACTCAAGTGGACAAGAACTAGATGGGTCATGGACTGAGGAGAAAACCAAATACTACTGTTCTGCTTAAAGAATATAGTAATAAAATGACTCCCAGTGACATTCTGGTATATTCATAAATAAGTGCCTTGTCTAGCCATCATCAGAGAAGCTTCTGCCTGTAGTAGTTGGCGACAAATATTGAGAGCCACAGCCAGACAATGTGCAGAGAGTGAAAAATATTAAAACACCCAGTCCTAAATGGGATGTCTCCATCAAATCCCTCACTCTGGACTCAGGAAACATTTCAGAAGGGAACAAGTGTATATCCAGAGCACATGGAGGACACCAGAGAAGCAAGGTCTTCTAAACACAGCACAAGTGGTGTGCCTGGGTTCACATCAGATGGGGTTTCAGCCCGGAGAGGAGAAGTGGACCTAAGCTCCCATGCCTAACCCAGAAGCTATCTCCAACTGATAACCACTCTCAAATGAAAATTTCTTTTTCTCCAATGGAGTCTCACTGGATTTTAAGGGCAAGTCCCATGCCCAGCAGTAGATGGCCAACGCAAAATGAACTCAATGGCATTTTTGGAAGTTCTTTGTCTCATAATATTTTGTCAGGACATTTTTTAAAAATAGTACAGGTCCTTACAGTGTGTGTGTGTGTGTATATATATATATATATATTTCAGTTTTGTATTTTAATGGGAATTCCATGTGTGCAAATGTGTGTCTGTCTGTGTTTAGATGTATTTCTTGTGCTTTTTCTTTGCCTCTTTTTCTTCTGTTTGTTTATTTTGAACTATTCCAATTTATTTGTTTTTGTTTCATCTTATTATTATTCTGTAGATGCCTGTTGGTCTTCTAACAAGAGACAGAAAGGGTGAGGATCTAGATGGGAGAAAAAGATGGGAAGAAACTCAGAGGAGTTGATGGAGGGGAAACTGTAATCAGAATAGACTGTAATACTCTATTTAAAAAAATCTATTTTCTTTCTTTTTTTGTGGTCTTTTTATTTTTGAGACAGAGTTTCTCTGTGTAACAGCCCTGGCTATCCTAGAATTCACTTTTTAGACCTGGCGGGCCTCAAAGTCACAGAGACCCATCTAGTTCTGTCTTCGGAGTGCTGGGATTAAAGGCAAGGCACTACCATGCCCAGCTAAAAAATCTGTTTTCAATAAAAGAAAAATAGAAATTTATTTCATTTCTTTGCAAAATGGCTACATAAAAAGGCATCTGTAATTACTGCTTAATCTTTTTTTATGATCAAAAACTTCCTCAAGTCTGAAGTAGAAGTGAAAATAAATACACAGTACATATAAAAATGATTCTGGCAGCCTCAGGATAAGAGAGACCAGTGATGTAGTCCTAGCCCAGGAATTCCAAAAGAGAGCCGCTTGTGTGAATCACTAACGAAAGTCAGAAGAATCTATAGTTTGATGTTCACAGGCAATGACAGCAGCAGTAGACACACTTATTCAGGAAGAATGAAGTTGGCATATTTTTCTTTTCTGGCTAAAGCTTTTTAAACCTTCACATTCTCAAATTCTCACTCTAAGCCTGGCTAAAAGTAGCCAGTGATAACCATGCCACAGGTTGAATGCTAAAATGCCTTCACATTTCCAGTGCTTGAGTAATTAGCTCATTAGCTTTAAACTCAGCTTTTTGCAAGATTTCTGGACGTGGGAAAAAATGTTCTTTGCCACAGTGTAACATGCATTGATTCTAATCTCTAACAGAGCCCCAATTCTCATCTGAAATTCCATGAGCATGGTGTTTACTGTCTACATGCCTATCAGCATTCCAGTTTTCTGAACATATACGAGAATAGTGCATTAAGCTCTGCTTACAGCATTTTAAGGCCTCTTGAGCCCACACCATCAGGTTTCCCCAAATCCTTCTCACAAATCAGTTCCAAATGTTTGATATGGTCAGTGTTAGTCACAGCAGTGTTCCTACATCTCAGTACCATTGTGTGTGTGTGTTTGTGTGTGTGTGTGGGGGCAGCTTGTTCATGACTTCAGATGTTTCTGTTTGCAGTTAACCCACTCCTATGTTTTTTGGGCCATGAAAAGGCAAAGCATCATGGTGAAGAGGTTGAGGAGTGTTACTCACTTCACAGCTCAGAAATCAGAGAGAGGTGGGGGATGGGGGAAGGACCAGGCTAAGAAACTCTTAAAAAACATACTCCAGTGACCTTTTCCCATCAGCCAGGCCCTATTTTCTCTGCTTCTACCACCACTCAGTACATTTTAAGTCCATCAATTAACTAGCCCATTGATGAAGGTCCTGATAAGTTTGGAACTTACACAGAGAGAATATAAAATTTGTCTAAGAGTACAGAGTGGCACAGAAAGACTGGATGGAAAGTGTGTGTGTGTGTGTGTGTGTGTGTGTGTGTGTGTGTGTGTGTGTTTGTGTTTGTGTGTGTGTGCATATGCATGTGTACATGTGTATGATATATGGAGGGGTGCATGTTTCATAATGAGTGTTTGGTGGTAAGAGGACAATTTTGTGGAGTTGGTTCTCTCCTTCTACCTTTATGTGGGTCTTGAGAATCATAAACAGATCACTAGGCTTATTCATCAAATGCTTTAACCTGCTGAGTCATCAATCTTGCCATTAATCCACCTTAATTTTTTGAGATAGTATCTCTCATAGAACCTGAAAATCATGGATGAGGCTAAGGGGGCTGGCTCATGAGCTTCACTGATCTTCCTGTCTTTCCTTCAACTGCCTCCCATCTGCAGTTACAAGAGTGAGCCATGACTCTTTGCTTTTTACATGAGTTTTGAAGATCAGATTCCCATATAAGAACTGGCACTTTATCAACAGAGCCATCTCCTTGCCCTGGGGAGTATGTGCCTGTAATCAGTTTGTGCCCTAATCCCTACCATACATACGACCAAACATGGATTAGGGGCCTGCCATTCATCGCTCTGAGATTTCTGTACAGTTGACATTATATGACTTAAGATTCTTGGACTCCCAATGCTCCCTGCTTAGACCTGCCATTATCTCTTGATCTACCAATATATTTACCCCTGAGCATCAGAGTGACTTTTCAAAATACAAATATGATTCCTCTCCCATCTCCACCAACCTTTCAAAGCCTTCTAATCACACTTATAGGAACTTACATCCTCCGGTTGGCATGGTTTGACAACGTCCGTCTTGTCAGCTCAGCTCAAATTGCAGCCTCTTCCACCCAAGGTTGTCTGCACTCCAGGTACCCTTTCCTAGCGTGCATTGCAGTACAGGATCATGGTGCATGATGTCTCACCTTCCAGCAAGATGCTTCTTATCTCATACTCCATCCTTGTCTTACCTTAGTGACCACTGGCCAACTTTGCCAAGCCCATATTCATGTTCCCCCCCCATACACCCAAGGTGATGTGCTTTTAATTATGACAGTACTCACAGCTTGTTTTACATTTATTTGTATGATTAGTTCATGTACATAGGTCTTTCCTCTGTATTGTGAATGCCATAAAGGCAGGAATTATTACTGGCTTTGAATATGATTGTGAGTCTTTCCATATCATGAATTGTAGTCAGCCAGTAAGAGATACATACACATTTGTTGAATGGAATCAAAGATTGGCTCTTGGTCAGAATACAAAGTTCAAGTCTTTATTTTATTAAGACAACAGTAGAGGTTTGAGAGGTCTGTGTTTTTGGCCATTGGCAGAACTTCGTGGATATCACAGAGTTACATTTTCAGATGGTCTTTAAAAGTTAATGACGGCCTGGAGGATTTAGGCTTTCAGTACTACAATGACAATTTCCAGGGGCTCTATTCTGTTCCTATTGACATATAAGAAACAGTCGAAGTGGGCAATAGGGAAGGAAAAGGGCACTGCTTTCTTGGAAACTCAAATGGCAAGCCCCATTGTGTTAGGTACTTGGATGAGGGCATCACAGCTCTCCTATTGAGAAGCATTGTTCATTCATTTTTGTGCCTTGCTGAATTTAGCAAGCGGAAGGTCTTCGAGGGAAGCACAGCTGCCTTTTTTACCACAATTTATTGGTAAGATTATTCTATAGTCCTATGTAAACCTACCTCATAAAAGCTCACTCTATACTTGGAGCCGTCAGCTCATTCCCTCTAATGAGAACAGCAAAACATTTTTTCTTTTAATTTACAGATTTGTTAAACTCAGCAATCTGTTATTTGGGGGTAATTGCCAGCGTAATCTCTCACCTCATTAGTTTTCAACAAAGTCCCCCAGATTGACATCTCAGAAAATGAAAAATAAATGCAATATAAAAGCTATTACCTAAACGTGATTGGTAAGGGGGGCATTAGGTTAATCGTTAGAATTATTTAGTGTTTTCTGCCTTTTTTGCATAAGTATTGTATGTTCTTTTTCCCTCCCAGGATGTCTTTTGAGGATTCATGCTCGTCCTGGTTTATTTCTAACAATGCTTTTACCTCAAATTTGTGCTTTCTTTTATATGACAGATATCAGGTTAGAGCTCAGATGTGAAATGTTTTCTTCTCTAGTGCCATGTTGTTTCCTAAGCTTATTTACCAACTGATGGCATTATTGGGAGGTGGTTAGAATTTCAGGAGGGAGGACCCTGACAGGAGGAAATAGGTTATGAGGTGTATGTCCTGGAAGAATTATCGTATGCCAGGCTCTTCTCTCTATTTGCTTCCTGGTCATCATGGTAAACATCTCTGTTCTACCATATATTGCTGCTCCATCTCAATCCAGAAACAACAAAGCGTATAACCATGCTCTGAGGCCCCTGAAACTGAGCCAAAAGAAAGCTTTTCCTTTAGGTTTTTCTTTCTATTTTTAGTTTTTTTTTTTATTTCTCTTATGTATTTTGTCATTGTGATGCAAGGCTGCATAAAGCACTCTGCCACTGTATCTTGAGGAACTCATCTATGTGACTACCAGGTCATTTCTCCACCCTCTCCTTTTCCTTTGAATTGATTTTCTCTTACCTTCCCAGCCATCCATCTTTCAACAGAGCTCCCTCTCTATCTCGGGAACATCTAGGCAGTTCTATGGCTTTGTAGCCTGAATATATTTATTAATTTTAAAAAAGATTATTATTTAAAGTTATGTTTTAAACCTTTCTATATGTACAAGTATTTTTGCCTGCATGTATGTAAGCGTACTGTGTGTGTGACTGGTGCCTGTGGAGTGTAGGTGGAGAATTTCTCTCCAGCTCCCGCCAAGCCCCGCCAGTCCCAGAGCCCACTTATAAAATAAACACACCGACTCTTATATTATTTAAACTGCTTGGCCATTAGCTCAGGTCTACCATTGTCTAGTTCTCACTCTTATATTAAGCCCATTTCTGTTAATCTATATGTTGCCACGTGTTCCGTGGCTTTACCTGTTGCCTCTACATGATGCTCCCTGAACGGCAGCTGGTGGCTCCTTCCTCTGCCTTCCTGTCCTTTTCCTCTCTCCTCTCTGCTAGTCCTGCCTATACTTCCTGCCTGGCTGCTGGCCAATCAGTGTTTTATTTATACAGAGCGATATCCACAGCAGTGGAGACCAGGATAGGGTGCAGTATCCCCAGGAGTTGGGGTTATAGATGGCTATAAACTACTGTGTAGGTGCTGGGAATTGAATCTCAGTCTTCTGAAAGAGCAATGAGTGTTCTTAACTGTAGAGCCATCTCTTAAGGCCCCTATTTAGAGTTATCTTAAAACAACATACTATGGTAGAACTTGATAGAATTGATTATAAGTCTACATGATATGAAATTTGTCCATTCATGGAATTTTGAACATCTGACAAGTCAACTAAACATGCATTCTCATAAGCCTATGACCACTAAAAGTGATGTACTAAACAATTCTTTCTTCATCATGTCCTTCATTTTTCCACACCCATCACCTATAATGTCTGTTTTCTCCTCACTCTTCATTTGACATGTGCTGTGGGATGGTCTTTCTGTATGCTCTGAATATGTGTTGTTACCACTGGTTGATAAAGAAGCTGCTTTGGCCTATGGCAAGACAGGTTACAGCCAGGCAGGAAATTCAAGCAAAGATACAGGGAAAAGAAAGGCAGAGTCAGGGAAGACACTGCAAGCTGTTAGGGGAACAAGATATAATGGTACACAGGTAAAGCCACAAGATACGTGGTGATACATAGATTAATATAAATGGGTTAATTTAAGATAAAAGAGCTGGTTAGCAATAAGCCTGACCTTATAATTAATGTAAGCCTATGTGTGTTTATTTGGGACTGAGTAGCTGTGGGACACAGGAAAACTTCTGGCTACAGACATGCCCCAAGATACTGCCACATTCCAAAGCATGTTTTAAACTTCATATTTAAGAGCCCCTGTTAGAGCCTAACCGTTGTTAATGGGTGTAGGCATGGACAGTATTTAGGAGGCAGTCTGGCAGAACAAGTGTGTTTACCTGCTCATGAGCCATGTATTGTGAATACAGATTCTGGTGTGCCCAACTGTCAGGATTTGAATTTTGATGCATGCTTCTATCATCTGTGTGATCTTGAATATTATTTAAATGTTTCAATGTTCCAGTTTCTTTATCTGTAACAATGAGGACAATGATACTTGGTCATATGATACTTGGTGGGGCTAGTAAATGACTATACACAAAGTGTTATTGTGTCTGGTATGGAGAAAATTCAGTTGTACCTATTAGGCTCCAATGCCTATTCTTAAGCTCTTTGACTTCTTGTTTCATTAGAAATATAGGCAGAGTAAGAAGCATAGAATCTGAATAGAAAGTACTCCAAAAGCATTTCTTGTTGTATGAAGAGACAAGTAAATTAGGTTCCTGGTACTTCACTGTTCATATCTTTAAAACTGGTACATCTCACACAGCTATTAAGATGCCATCCTACCTTCTACTCACATTACCCATATACAACTTCATTACCTGCCTCTACTTTATCCCCAGGACTTCCATGTGTAACCCATGGTCCTCCTGGCCTAGCCTCTGCAGTGTAGGGATTGCATGCCATTGACATACCTGCTCTACCTACAGAGAGTTACCTTTACCTGACTGGGCACTTTAGCTTCTGCTTTATCAGGCACAAATCCCTTCTGTTCCTATGAGAACTCCATTTAGTCACTAAATACTCATTGTACATACTATATAATTTGGTTCTCATGACAGCTGTATAAGGCGCTGGGTTCTATCTACATTTATATCTTAGAGTTACAGAAAGCAAGAGCCAAAGAAACAGTTACACTGGCCCATATTAACACAGTCGTGGTTGTGAAGATAGGCGTTGAGTGTGGTTCTTTGTGTACTCCCTTCTATTTAATTCAAATGTGTCAATTTATTTTTCTTTTAAATTTTACCAATGTCCTTTACTTTTCTTGAATCTTCCTGATTTTTTTTGATTAGATATAAACTCCTAGTTGTGAGATGACTTGCCTCTCCCAATTCTTCCTTTCTGAAGTGATTTATGGAAAGAAAGAGGCAAGACTGCACAAATCACCAACCCCTGGTTATTGTATTTATGCCTTGATGCCCTTTCTGGTCTGGATTGGTTTCAAGACTCCGTACAATGAAAGCTTTTAGCTAAGTATAGCTAGAGGGATGCTCCTTATTTTTCCTCCTGTTCTACACACTGCTTTGTAGTAATTCCAACACATTTCATTTTTAATAACATTTTTCTGATTATGAAATCTACTCATGCTGGTAAAAATTACAGAGCACATAGTAAAAAAGAAGATTTATGCATAATTCTACTATCAGGAGATGAACATTGTTAGTGTTTTATTGTTTAACCTTCCGGTTTATTTTGTACTATATGAATTGATTTGATTTCTGGGTTTTGATAGCAGGATTATAGAGAATGCTTCATCAATGAGAATTACCTGGCATAAAGGCTTGGGATTGGTGTTAATTTGGGGAGTGGGGTCAGGATACAGACTGTGGTAGGCAGGATAATGGCCCCCACAGATGTCTCTATCCAATCCAACATCTGTGAACACATCAGGTTAAAAGGCAAAGGAGAATTAAAGATGAAGGTAGAATTATAGTTGCAATCAGCTGATGTTAAAGAAAGGGAAATACACTGGATTGTTAAAGTGAGTGAGTCCAGTCTATTCTCAAAAGTCCTCAAAAGTAAAAGAAGAAATAATTGGAAGATAGAATCAGAGCAATGTTAGAAGAAAAACTTGTTCTAACATTGCTTGGTTTGAAGGTATAAGACAGTTATCAAGGGCCAAGGAATGTGGACAGTCTCTAGAAGTTACAGAGGTCAAAGATTATCCCTTAAAGACAACAGGAGAAAGGCGGCCTTACAACCATATTCAATGTGGATGATTAGGATCTGTTGTAGATTTTGGAGCTATAGACTGCAAGGTAATAAATTTGTGTTGTTTTATTCTGCTTTTTGTGGAAATTTGTTATAGCAGTCATATGAAAACAAATAACTATCATGAGGAACCAATGTGTTAATACAGAAAAATTAACAGAAAAGGAAAACAGTAAAGCCAAAAGTCTACCTAATTTTTTAGATTAATGTATTTTTATTTTTTGTGTATGAGTATTTTTCATGCATCAGTTGACCATATCTGTGCAGTGCCCGTGGTTGCCAGAAGAGGGCATCCAATCCCTTGGAAAAGAGTCAGATGGTTGTGAGCCTCCATGTGGGAGCTGGGAACTGAACCTGAGTCCTCTGCAAGAACAGCCAGTATTCTTAACAACTGCTGAGTCATTTCTCCAGCCTCAAGTTTACCTAATATTACTTTTTACTTATGTGTATATCATTTTTTTTCCTTTTCCCATTTTGTTAAGTTTATGCTATAGTATCATTTATACTACATCTGACTCTTTCTAACATTTTTTTTCTGTATTCAGTGATTTAGCTTAGCAGGTAAGTGATGATGATAACACAGTGTATAATGAAAAAGTGTCATCCTTTTATTTCAATCTCTGTTTCACCACCAGGAACAAGAAAAGGCGGGTAGGGGAAGCTGTGCAATAGTGGAAAATGCTGCTTGATGGCACCAGAGGTGGAAGATCTTGGGCTTATTTGTTGTGTGCTCTTGGGGATGTCTCCTGACTTTCCTGTCCCTAGCTTGTCTTTTATGCAAAATATGGGCGGTTATAATACCAATATCTGTATTTTTATACAGATCAAAAAGCATTATGCATAAAGCCTTTAGTACAGTGTCTGGTTTAAAGAAAAACATCCAATCCCTATTAAGCAGTACTGTAATTATTTTTTACTGTTGTTGTAGTTGCATATTTATCAGTTTCTCTGGGTTCTGGGTCAAGAAGTTTGGAGATAGAGCTGACAGATCTTCAGTGTGTTATCTGCTAGTGCACACCATGTCTTATGAATATTGCATGATGTGGAGAACAGGCATGTCCTTGATGCTAAAGGACTGTGACAAATAAATGGAGGGTAGAGGGTAAAGAAGTCTTTAAAAGCATGCATAAAAACACACACTTGAATGAAATATTTAACTGTTTGCTACAAGCATTTGGACGGTTTCAGACTGATGCCAGAGAGCCAGTAAAAGAAATACAGTTTGACAAGATGGTAGGCTGTCATGGCATTTTTGCTGCCATAGCAAGTTTTCTGTTTTTTGTTAATTTTCTGTTTCTTTTGATGATTTCTAGGCCCACTAGTGAAATCCCCAAGGAGTTTTTTTCCTGTTGTTCAGTTGCTTTATCATTTGTTTCGCAGATTATTTAAATTGAAGCTATATTTGTTGTTTCCAAGAAGAAGATATGATAGCTTTGAAAGCTAAACCAAAAATAAGTGTTAAAATTACTCTCCTATACACTGCTGTTATTGCAGTTGGCCTGTGTTCATTTATTTAAAGTGTTATTTATCTTAGAGAGTGTCAGCTAAACAAATGGTGTTGCTCAAAAGGTCATGCTTGAGTTTTCTCTGAAGTGATTAGTTTTATCGATCTTTATTATTTCTCAGACATTCTTTCTTGAGTGTGTGACTATTGATTGTTTTGGAAATTGATTTCATAGAGACTAATTTGGTGAAGGATAGCAGTTTTTAAGCCACAGAATAAGTGACTACAGAGCTTGAAATTACTTCAGAGCCAGTGATTATGATGCACCTTTGCTCTCCATGGAAGGACTCCATAGGTGTTTGACTATTTCCTAAAGCTTATGCACAGCTCACAGTTCTGTTGTTTGGAAAGATGAAATTATGAAGTGACACAGTTTGTTGGGGCAGTGAAAGTTCTTCTGTGTTTCAGCATGTGCCTTGGGACTTATTTGTCCTCCAGTCTCTTTTACATTCTACTTGGTAAGATTAATTTCCCTCTAGCTCTGAAATCTTATGACTCTGCCCTTTCTCTGGTGTCCAAGGCCAGGCCACTGTGGGAAGGGGAGGGTGGTGGGAGGCTCTTTAGGGGAAGAAGAGATTCTGGGATTCTAGGCACTTTCTAATTTGTGTTGCAAGTTTGTGCCCTTTTGATCCTCTTGACCTTTTTGATTCATTTTTTTTCTCATTTTTGCAATTAGTAATTGTTCTCCTTATCTCTCAGTGGTATGGCTGGAAGCAGATTATATGTGCAAAACTAGTAGACTGAAGATTCCAAAAAAAAAAAAAAATAGTGATTATGTAGCCTGTTCAAGTTAATGCCTAGAACAAGAATTTATCATTTGAATATGTTTGCCTTCCAGGGAGTTGGTGTTGGCGTAGAGCCACTGAAAGTGTCCAGGAACCTCCATTCCTGTGAGAAGCATGTGGTGAAGCGAAGAAGCTTGTATGTCCGTAGCAATGGGCTAGCCTCGACTTTAGTCTAAGGTTAGTTCCAGGAAGGGGAAAATAGATGATTATGGGTTCTTTATTCTGGTCTGAATGTTGTTTCATTGCCTACCCATTCATATGTTGAAGTCCTAAGCCCTAAGATAACTTCAGTAGGTAAGAACTTTGGGAGGTGACTATGTTATGAGGGAAAGCCCTCAGGAATAGGTTTAGCACCCTTATGAAAGAAACCTCTGGGGCTGAAGAAATGCTAAAATCACATGAGTCTCTTGCAGAAGACCCAAGTTTCATTTCCAGCACCCATGTAGAGTGCTCACCACTGCCTGTAACTCTACCTCCAGGATATCCAGCATCCTCTTCTGGTCTCCTTGGATAGCTGCCCTCATGTGCACATACCCCCACACAGATATATACAAACAAATGAAAATAAAAGTCAATCTTAGAGACCCCTGGAAGCTGCCTTGCTTCTTCTCCAGTGTGAGGACACAGTGAGAAGACATTCCTCTTTCCCCAAGAGTCAAGCCTTTGTTTGCCAGCCGTCATCTTTGCTGGTGTCTTTATCTTGCACTTTACAGAAATCCAACAAAAATCAGTGTTAGAACTAGCCATACTCCACATAAAAATAGGTTTCTGTTGGTTTTAGGTCCATTGGTTTGTAGTACTTTGACATGGATGCCCTAGGAAGCAAATACAGGTTTTTAATGAGGATAGAGTGAAACAGAAGGTCAAAAACACTTCCAAAATTAAAATATGGTTGTTAGCAAATGTTAGCAAGAATGCAAAGCAAAGAGAACCTTTATGTCATCCTGGTGGGAATGTCACAGAGTTCAGCCACTGTGGAAATCAGTATGGAGAATCCTTAACTTCCCCAAATAAATCTACCAAATGACGCAGCTATACCATAGCTCTGTATTTACCTCAAGGACTCCAAATCAATACATCACAGAGGGGCTCACACAACAGTGTTTACTATAGGACTATCCATAGCATCTAAGTTAAGGAATCAAACTAGGTGTTCAACAGCATAGAAATAGAGAAAATATGGGATATCTATATCTATATCTATATATATAGATATAGATATATATATATATAAAATGAAATTTTACTCCGCCATAAAGCAAAACAAAATTATGTTATCTGAAGGAACAAAATGGATGCAACTGGAGATTATCACATAAAGAAAATTAAGTCAGTGTCAGAAAGATAAATATCAGGTTTTCTCTTAATTTTGGATCCTAGAATTCATATGGATACATTAAATCATGTAGTAGGGAAATGAGATGATTAATGAGAGGGGTGAGAAAGTGCAAGGTGGGGTATGGGGTAAGAGGAATTGCAGACAGAGCATGCTCTAAGTACATCATGTACTTGTATGACAATGATCTTATGAAGTGAACACCATGTATAATGAACATATGTCTGTGGTATTGTATTCCCCCAAATATTGTGCATGCTAATAAACTTATCTGAGGTCAGAGACAGAACAGCCACAATATTAAACATAGAGGTTAGGCAGTGGTAGCACATGCCTTTAATCCTAACATTCCAGAGACAGAAATCCCTCTGGATCTCTGTGAGTTCAAGGCCACATTGGAAACATCCAGGCAAGGTGACTCACGCCTTTAATCCCAGAAAGCAAGCCTTTAATCCCCGGGAGTGGTGGTAGAAAGCAGAAAGGTTTATAAGGCGTGAGGACCAGAAACTAGAAGCATTTGGCCTGGAGAAGCATTTGGCCTGGTTAAGCTTCAGGCTTTTGAGCAGCAGTTCAGCTGAGACCCATTCTGGATGAAGACTCAGAGGCCTCCAGTCTGAGGAAACAAGACCAGCTGAGGATCCAGTGAGGTGAGGTAGCTGTGGCTTATTCTGTCTCTCTGACCATCCAGCATTTCACACCAATAACTGGCCCCAGGTTTGATTTTATTGAAAAGAACTTTTAAGATTCATGCTACATATGTCAATAAATAATAAACATGGTTGTTTGAATTTTGAAAACATGGTTGTCAGCTGACATTCTCATGTTCTGCGTCACTCATAGTCCAAACTATAGTATTGGCCCTACTCTGGAACAGTTTCCCACATTTTAGGGGCAGAAGAAGTAAAAATGAAGTGATCAGATGGCCCAGTCTTGAGCTGGAAAGGTGGCTGGGTGGTTAAGAGCATCTACTACTCTTGCAGAGGATCTGACTTTTTTCCTGACAGCCACACTGGGCAACTCACAACCACTTGTAACTTCTGCTTCAGAGGATCTGTGGCCTCCGAGCTACCTATGCTCTTGTGTGTATACCCGCAAACACATACCCATATACAGATACACAGTTTAAAACAAAATGAATCTCAAAAAAAGAAGGCCAGGTCTCTTTCTGTGGATGCCAGTCTATATCCTCATTATTCTAGCAGCTGGTTATTCGGAGAGTGTGGGATCAAACTGCAAGCAGTGACCTTTCATTTTCCCAGCATCCTCCTCTGCTGGAAGACATGGCCGGCTGCCCAGGGATTAGACTTTGTCCTTGAAAACTACCCATAAGAGGGGAGGGAAAGAAAGAGTGGGTGGCTTCCTTTTCCTTAGGTACTTCCATGGTACATCTATTTAAAAACATTACGGCTTTAACATCTGCTTCTCCTCTCATCCTGAGAATGTCTGTAGGGGGTTTGAATTGGACTGGGAAATAGCAAAACACTGCTGTGCAATTTGGCAACATGTGCCTTTTGGGAAATAGCAGAACGGCACTGTGCGGTTTGGCAACATGTGCCTTGTAAGGTGCTTTGAATCACACACTGGGTGACAGCGGGAGAGCAGGGGGGCTGTGTATCATGAACAGTACCACTTGTATGTTTCTCCTGGTCCCCAGACTCAGCCTTGAGCAGTACTGCGGCTCTGTCCTCAGCCCCCTATCTAGGAGGATGTGAGGACAGACAGTGAAAAACAAAGACAGAAGAGCTGTGGCGACCTGCACAGCTTGTCATGGAGAGGCATTTGGGTCTTCCCGCTTTAACTGCCTTCCTCCTCCAAACCTTCTTTTGCCTTAGAATATGGTATATTTAGCTGTTTACAAATTACTTGGATCCTGGTATTTGGGGAATGTGTGGGTGGTGGTATGAAGCAAATCGCTTTATCTGGTTGATGGTCATTAATATCAAGAAGATGAAATTGTCAAGCTTAAAGGGTGAGTGGTAGTTTTATCTCATTAATATCTGGAAAAAATATTTTTTCTATGTTTCAGAGATGACACTTAGATAAGATTAACATGCTCTATGGTGGCAGGCCATGTGAGGGTTACATTAACATACATCATTATCCTTTCTAAAGCAGCTTAGAAATCCTCTTTTTCTACTTCCTTTTTTACAGATATGGAGACCGAGGCCCAGAAAGGAACTGCGGAGGACCTGAGGGAAATACTTTAGCAGTTCTAACATTTTCGTAATAATATCCTGATCTGAGTACACATTTTTCTGAACTGTATGTCAGGTTCTTTTGCTTGGAGAGATTTGCACGTGTGTGTGTTTTCCTGTGTGCATGTGTGGGCACATGCGTGTGGGGCTGGAAGTCAAGCACAGGTGTCATTCCTTAGGCACTGTCCTTCTTGTTGTTTGAGACAGTGCTCATTGGCTCGGAACTGTCAGAGTAACTCAGGCCATCTGGCCATTTGAGTTATAAGTATGTGCCACTGTGTTCTGCTTTGATTCTGAAGAGCAAACTCAGGTCCTCATGTTTGTATGTCAGGCAATTTATTGCCCAAGCCATGTCATTAATCCACGTGTTTTAGGTTCTCTGAGGATCACTTCTTAGTGTGTATGTTATATATTGTGAGGGTTGTATTGTCATCACCAAATGATTTGACTCCCTGTCTCTGTTGTGTTGTGAGAAGGCACCAGCTCAAGTCCTTGAATGCAGATTTGACTCCCATGGAATGTGTTACTTCCAAGTTAATGTTTTAAGGACTTTGTGTGATTTGCCTTGCTCCATATTCTTCTATCACAGCAGCTGAGGATGCTTTCTCTGTTAGTTTGGGTTCTGGCATTTAGATGATACAGGACAACACAACTCAGCCA
>CABHPR010142750.1:4250-35958 GCA_902168415.1 Peromyscus melanophrys
TAAATAAATAAATAAATAAATAAATAAATAAATAAATAAATAAATAAGTAAATAAATAAGTAAATAAGTAAATAAATAAATAGTTAAAAAGCATATTAAATTAGCAAAATGGTAATATTAGGTTCTCTTCTAGGACCTATGACTTTTCCAGTCCTAGGTATTTGACTAGATTTATAGTACCACTCATGCTTTCTCTTCTACTGAATGAGCCATATGTCCAATTTAGACAGTTGTTGGTGACACTGAATTTACAGGTGCAACTATTGCACTGTTGAAGATATTATCTGGAGCTGGCGTTGTTGCTGTTCATAAACTTAACAGCTGGGTTTCTACCAGGACTGTTGATAGCTTTTCTCCTTCAGCAGCTTGCAAATGCCTTCCCACATTATAAGAGCTACCTCTCAGACAAGAAGCTTCCTGGTCAGTGCCAACCATATTCCTCTAAGTCCTGTGACCAAGTATGTGGAGTCTTCAGTAATGAAGTCTTACTTTCAACTTCTGCGAAGCAACTGAGGGCAATGGCAATAACGTTTTGTCTAGGGGCATCTCTTGGAGCCCTCATACCTAAAGCTTCAAGGGAGGTATCCCTTTCCTAGCACTTGGGTTGTTATTAGATAGTCTATAGTTCATTTAGGGAACATTATCACCCATGTGTGGTAACTCTATGTAAACTATATATACTAAAATAAACATAATAATATAGTAATATTTTTAAAAAGTGTATGATATTTGATGATTGAGATTAAAAGTTTTGAACAAAAATTTAATTATTTGAAGAAGGAACAGAACATCTGGGCAAAAGAGATGGCAACCTTCAACTTCTGTTCTCTGTACGATAAACTGAGCGGCTCAGAATCTGAAGTTTCAGGATGGCATTTGTAGAAACTATCTTTTTTGTTTGTTTGTTTTTCTTTTTTATTTTTTCTCTTTATTAAGAATTTTTTTCATTAATTTTACACACCAATCGAAGACCCCCTCTTCTCTCCTCCCGCCCCCCAGCCTCCCCTCCCAACCCACCCTTACTCCTTCCCACAAGAAGGCAAGGCCTCCCATGTGGAGGCACATCTAGTAGAGGCAAGTCCAAGCCCTTCCCACCTCAAGGCTGCACAAGGTGTCCCATCATAGGTAGTGGGCTCCAAAAAACCCGCTCATGCACCAGGGATGGATTCTGATCCTACCGCCAGGGGGCTTAAACAACTCTCTCACCATGCAAAGGGACTAGTCCAGTCGCATGTAGGCTCCACAGCCATTGATCCAACTTTCATGAGTTCCCTCTAGTTTGGTTTGGTGTCCCTGCATGTTTCCCCATCATGATCCTGATGCACTTACTCATAGAATCCCTCTTCACTCTCTTTGACTGGAGTCCTGAAGCTCTGTCTAGTGACTGGCTGTGGATCTCTGCATCTGCGTCCATCAGTCATTGGAGAAAAGTTCTGTGATGACAGTTAGTGTATTCACCGGTCTGATCTCTGGGGCGAGCTAGTTCAGTTCAGGCACCCTCTCCACTATTGCTAATAGTCCAGGCTGGGGTCATCCTTGAGGATTCCTGGCAACTTCCCCAGCACGTGGTTTCTCTCTATCCTCATGATGTCTCTCTCTATCATGGTATCTCTTTCGCTGCTTTCCCCCTCCCTCCTTGTTCCAGTTCAACCACCCCATTCACTTATGTTCTCATCCCCTACCCCCTACCCTCCATTGTCCATCCTTCATCCCCAGTTTACTCATGGAGATCTCATGTATTAGAAAATATCTTAAGTGAGGCCAGGAAGATGGTATATCAGGTGAAAGCCTGGTTACCTGAATTGGAGTCTCAGAACCTGTAAAAAGGCAGAAAAAGAGAAACAACTCTGAACAGTTGTTCTCTGACCTCCACAAACAGGCTATGTCATGGCATGTTTGTGCCCACACTCACATATAATATATACAGTTGTTTTTTACTCTGACTCTTTGGGGGCCCACCACTCAGCTCCCAAATAAATATGTGGGGACTATTCTTTATTATTTATGAATGCCCAGCCTTAGCTTGGCTCGTTTCTAGACAGCTTTCTTAACTTAAATTATCCCATCTATCTTTTGTCTCTGGATTTTTATCTTTCTCTATTTCTATATACGTTTCTTTACTTCTTACTCTCTGGCTTGCTGTGTAAGTAGGTGGGTGGTCCCTGGTGTCCTCTCCCCTTAGACTTTTCTCACTCCTCCATCTCTCTTTCCAGATTTCTCCTCCTATTAATTTATTCTCTCTGGCTGCTAGCCCCACCTATTCTTTCTCCTCTCCTTAATACATGGGGAGGTGCTTATTCTTACTGCAAATTGATATGCCATGTTTTGTTGATATCCATGGGAGACCTGCCCTTTTCTAAACAGAAACAGAGGAGAAGTGAATTGGGGAGCCGAAACAGGGGATGTGGGGGGAAGGACTGGGAGGAGAGGAGGGAGGGGAAACTGCAGCTGGGATGTAAAGTACATAAATAAATAAATTTGTTAAAATAAATAAATATGTAGGGGAGGGGAAGAGAACTGATTTAGCAAAGTTGGGGGCAGAGAAATGACATTGCCAGGATTCTTAGCTTTTTCTGTCCATAATACCTAGAACATGCTCTATTTAATGACTCAATAATATCCCAATAAGCACTGAGTAGATCATCAAAGATATAGCGTAATGTTAGTGTCAAAATAGAGAAATCCTTGGAATATGTACATCAAATTCAAATCATTACACTGTCACTAAAGAGCAGGATCAACCATTGTCTTTCTCCTTGGTCCTACTAACCAACCCTACTGCTTCTTCCCATTAAAGAATTTCATTACATCTATAATTATATTAAAAAGTTTGTTTAAAAATGTTTTTCTTCTTTCATACTTTCATTTTCATACAAACCATCATTCTTTTTTTCTCTTGCTCTCTCTCACTGAAACAAATTAGCAAAACACATTTATCTTGCTTCTCAATAACTAGCTGGGTCCTGTTATAATCAGAGGACATCACTGACCTCAGATGCTAGCAGGGAGTTTTTAAAGGTGGCTTGTAAATTGTGACCAATTGCAGAGGGCTAAGCTTATTCTTTTACACAGTAAGCAGCTAACCCATCTTCCTGAAGCCATCAGCACTTTTGTGTGGCAATTCCCTGGGGCAGATGTTGTGGTTTTGACACTTGGTTTATTTCAACACAGCTGCTTCTCCTCCATTTTCCTGGTTTATTAAACTTAGGCAATATAGACGTCCACAACCCAAACCAAAACAAAACCAATTTAAATCTTCCATTTCTCTGCATTTCCTTTTTACTACTGTACATCCATTTTATTGACTTTGACCCTAGGCAGAAGGCAGCTGTATTGATAGCCTTGAACTTGCTTGTTTTCACTATCATGTCCTTTGTGTTTCTGGGCTACCTCTACGTATAGCCCTTAATATTGGATATATAAGAACAGCTCAATCTCAGCACTCAGGAGACAGAGGCAGACAGATCTCTGTGAGTTCGAGGCCAGCCAGGCCTACAAAGTGAGTTCCAGAACACCCAGAGCTGTTACACAGAGAAATTCTTTCTCAAAAAACCAAAAACCAAAACCAAAACAAAAAAGCTCATATCCTCCTTTGTTACTTTATATTTTTCTTCTGAACAAGTACTGCCTCCCTCTTTTCATTAATTCATCTTTGGTTTTCCTTGCTTAACTTTTTTTTTAATCCTCTGGGTTATATGACTTTTGTTATAATTTTCAATCATGTGTGCCTTATTGATTCCCTTAATGAACTATTACAGTTAATATGTTTGTGACTGCAGTACCTGACTAGTCCTATGTTACATGTGACATTTGATTTAATAACAACCTAAGGCCATTTGGGGATGCATACAACTATTTTTTATTACACAGATATTCACACGTGTACATCTATAATGCATCTTCTTTGTCTTTGACTATCTAACACATTTAAACTATTATTTATGGGGTGTGTGTGTGTGTGTGTGTGTGTGTGTGTGTGTGTGTGTGTGTATGTGTGTGTGTGTGTGTACGTGTGTGTAATTTGTTGCAACTTCCTTGAAAGAGAGCATGTTTAGACTGAGCTAACATATAATCTTACCAAAGAACCGAGGAGGGAAAAGCAAAATTCTTAGAAGCTTCCAGGTCATAAGTCAAGCAAACAGCCAAAAGTATTGCATTTTGGGAATTGTAAATATTTAAATAATAGTGATGGTAGTCTGTTAGTATTATGACCATGAATGAATGCAAAACCTTGTGTGAAATTTCACCTTAATAATCAAACAATGGTAATTTTTTTTAGTGTATGTTCGAAGGTCTTCTTAAAAATTATATTATGGAAGGATGATTTGGGTTATACACATATTCGTTGTATAAAATTGGAAACTTACATAGCATTTTTAAATGAGATGTACATTTATTTTGTATCAGTTCACTAAAGTTGGCAGTCTATTAGTTACATATCCAAGTCCACACTGCCTGTTCACGCCTTTTGTTAATTATTCAAGTGAAATTTGTGCTAATCAGTAAAATAATCCCATTTATAACTCCAAAGAATTACTCAGGAATAAATTTAACCAAGGAAGTAAAAAATAAAATGAAAATCTCAAAGCACTGAAGAAAACAGAAGAATATAGAAAGACCACAGTACATCTGATGTTTATAGATTAGAGGAAACGGTACTGTTAGTGGTCTATACACACAAAAGCAGTAGATAGATCCAATCCTTCTCACCATTCTAATGGTGTTTTACACAGAAATAGAAAAATAAGTATATTTTTCATATGGAGCTACAAAATACTCAGAATAGCTAAAGCTTGAGAAAGGTAGACAAAATGGAAGCATCATACTTCCCAATTTCAAACTACGTTGCAAAGTTGTCATCATCAAAACAATATAGCTCATCTTCCCTCATAGAAAAGATAACCATATAGTCATAGGTGTATTTATTTGCATCACTGTACTAAGAATTTCCTCATTTATACTTTTATCAAAAATCATATTATATACCCTAAATATGCACAATAAAAGGAAATAAATGAATATAAAAATACACAAAATAATAAAACTTTCACACAGAATATAAACTAACTGGATTAAAACAGGTTGAATGAAGACTGGCTAATTGAATCAATTTTTTAATTGCCCTGACTTCTAGAGACAATTGGATTTACAATTTCCATTAAAATCCTCTATCTCAAATTTGTTCCTTATTACTTGGAAATTAAGAGTAGTTTTAAGCATGGACAAATGCGTCTGTTGGATTCTGTTGTGTTATGACTCGACACAGCATCCAAGACACTGGAGCTTAACAATTTGAAATTGCTTGAGCTAAGTGTGACTTCTGGTGTCACTAAGGCTCGTTCATGATTCTGCTTGAGCCACTAGGCCAACATGTGCAATTCCAGGGTGTCTACATGGGGGATGATACATTTTTATTCTGGATATCGTTCATGTTACAACAAGCTGTCCTCAACCACTTTGATATGGCAAGATTCTAAAAGAGTAAGCCAAAGTGGCCAAAGCTATTGAAGCCAGGGCTTAGTGCTGGCACACCTTCATGTTTTCTGTAGTGGGACTGGATCCAAGGGTAGGGTTCTTAAAGGAGGAAGTCCTAAAGCTCATTATTAAGGATGTGGATATAGGGAAATGCAATTAAGACTGTTTTAGCAATCAGTTCTCTGCAAAGCAAGGGAAGAAGTGAAGCAGTCAAGAGTGATTTAGGGGTTTCTTTCTTCTAATGATCTCTGTATCCTCTATTATAGTTTTCAATACTGGAAATACATAATTTTCCATAAACTCTTGTTTATGAACATGAGAAATTTTCTCTAACCTTTTTATTTGACAGAGCCATCAAAAACAAAATGAGCAAGGGTCATTTAGGCAGAGAGATGTGGCTATAGCCAGACACCATCAGGTGAGCCATTCAGGGATCAGGGCCATGACTAAGAAGAAAAAGCCCATGACTTTGAGTCAGGGGGAGCAGGGATGGAAAACCAATGACCTAAGTGGCAGAACAGTCCAAGCTCTTTGCTTAGCTGTGACTAATGGTTTGATAGATGAAGAGATGTGCTTCAATTGGCAGGTCACCACCTCACCATTGTGTGCCAGGCTTCACTCAGATGAAGCCAGAAAGGAGGTTCCCTGGGCTGCTTGCAAAAGGAAAGGAATGATTTATGTTCTCACATGTGTGCTTGCAAACAAGGACTGGGTCACTTCTTTCCAAATCTTGCACTGCCTGTGTGAGGAACTCAGCAGGTTTCCCCAGCACAGCATGTGCCTGCCTCCATTCTCTTCCTTGGATATTGCTGCTGTAGTGATTTGGGTTATTTGTATTATCAGAAATATGAGTGGAACAATTTATTCTGTCTGCCTTCGTAAGACTCATTAGAGGTTGAAGCAAGGTGAAGACAAACCCATCAAAACACCAATAAAATGGTTTGTGAATAGGTTAAAATGTGTAAAGGGCACAAAGATGTCACAGTACCCAGTCAGAAAACAATGGACTGTGTGGTGGTCACCTACAATACAATTCCTACTTCTTGGTCTTAGAGAACATCCTCAAATAGGGTGAAGAACAATTGTAAGGGCCTGAGGACTAGGATGTCTGCTGTGAGACAATATGGGAAGGAGCTGCACCCATTAAATCTTAACAGTATGGACATCCACACAAGACTAATACAATGACAACATCAATTAACATACACAGTGGATGGGAGAAGTCGCAAAAAGCCCCACCTGTTGCTGTGGGATGCTCTGTATGCTGTGAATATGTTGCTCTGATTGGATGATAAATAAAACACTGATTGGCCAGTAGTCAGGCAGGAAGTATAAGTGGGATAAACAGACAAGGAGAATTCTGGGAAGAGGAAGGCTGTGTCAGGAGACACCAGTCTGCTGTCAAGGGAGCAGCATGTAATGGCACACAGGTAAAGCCACAGAACATGTGGCAACATATAGATTAACAGAAATGGGCTGAGTTTAAATGTAAGAGCTAGTCAGTGGTAGGCCTGAGCTAATGAACAAGCAGTTTTAATTAATATAAGCTTCTGAGTGAATATTTTATAAGTGGCTGCAGGGTCCATGGGACTGGGCAGGACCAGAGAAAACTTCAGCTACAACCTGTAGGTGAAGAGCTACAGGCAATTAACTGAGAGAAGGGAGTCAGTCTTCACCAAGGATGAGCCACCTGATAGATTATCCCAAATCAGTGGTTCTCACCCTTCCAAATGTGTGACTCCTTAATACAGTTCCTCATGTTGTGATGACCTCCAACCAGAAAATTATTTTTGTTGCTATTTCATAACCACAATTTTGCTACTGTTATGAATCATAATGTAAATATCTGATATGTAGGATATCTGATATGTGACCCTGTGAAAGGATCATTTGACCCCCAAAAGGGTCAGGACCCACAGATTGAGAACCACTGTCCTAAGTGGTCAACACTTAATACATATACATAGGAGCAACATTTAAAGGAGTCAGCAGGCTGTATTTATACATGCATATGTGTATTTACCCATGTAACAATAATAAAGACCAGATCATGAATGCGGAGGACACGGAAAGAGTTGAACAGAAGTGGAGTAGTAGTGATGTAAATGCAGAACTCATGTATGAAATTCTGAAAAAATAAAACAAATTGCAAAAAATGTGACAGAAATGAATTGATATTCATATTCAAAATGTCTATAGTTACATTGTTTCTTTTAATACAAAACACAACATAGAACTAGACATGGTGGGGTCTACTTTTATCCTCATCTACAAGAATTTGAGATAGAAGAATCACAGATTTGAAGTCATCCTTGGTACATGAAAAATTTCAAGCAAATCCCTCTCCACAACACTGGGGTAGTGAATTCATGACTAATTTAATTCCAGTTACACATTTTATGAGCAATGCTCAAACATAGATTTAAACCTATTACCCAGAGTCTCATTGTGGATTAGGAAATCCTTCGGTTTGTTGGCTTTGGTTTGCATAACTAATACAAAAGTAGTATTTTGATCAGTGACAAAAACTGAGAATATTTCCACATCTTCAACAGAATTTGCTGCAGAGAAATTGTCTTAAGACTCAGTCTTGTATAGCCCAGAATCCCCTCAAACCCACTTTGTAGCTAAGAATGATCTTGAATTTGTGGTCCTCCTGCCTCTCCACACCAGGTGTCCAGACTATTTCACAAATAGCCTTATAGAATTTTATTAAGAGATATAATTAAGACAGCATATTTGTAGAAAAATATGCATATGTATACACACACATATACATACCCACACACAGGTGTGTGTGTGTGTGTGTGTGTGTGTGTGTGTGTGTGTGTGTGTGTGTATCCCAAAACCATCCCTCTGGAACCTTTCACTAGGGTCTTGTAAACCAAATAATTTAGCTTGTAGTGGTCATTTGATGGATATTAAAAACACAGACTGGAAAGCACTAAACAGATGGAGAAAAGCCAATTCTTGCAAAGAATTGGAACAACCAGCTGCTCTCAAGTCCTGGTCTTAGTGTGCTAATTAGCTCAATCTCCCTTGAAGGGGATTTGGCAACAGGTATAAGAAACCATAAATGAGCATTCTTCTCATCCATAATTTTCCTTCAATTAATTATCTCTAATAATGAATTGGAAAAATATGTAAATATGTGTAAGAAACATCTACATTGTATACACTTGATATTCTAACTCCAGTTAAAAATATAGCCTACCTCCTCATATGCTGGATACTGGTCATATATATTATGGCATATTCAGGAAAGGAAATATGGAAATTATTAATATAATATTTTTACAACTTAGTTAAATTGTATGTAAAATATTAAATTGAAACCCAGATTTTATGTCTTTGTTTTTTGTCTACTCTGGTACCTCTGAGGTGATGACTTCATCTAAAGTTAATGCAGATTTCAATGAACATGCACAAACTAACCCACTGCCCAGGTGTCGTTCCTTGCCCACATTAGCTTGGCTGCTGAGGGACACTTGATCCATTTGCATACTTAACTGTAAGCAAGTTAAGCAGATTACAGAGGATCAGAGGTCTATCCAAGCTTATTCTCATAGAGAATCACTCACAAATACAGTTTATTTGTATCTTCCCAGTTATCTGAAGTCTGTTGATATAGTGTGGCTATGGAATGTACTTTTATTGAAGGTTTGGACACCAATATGGGCTTGAGAAGTAGAATTTAGGGAAGTGAATGGATCTTGAGGGCTCTGACCTATCAATACATTAAAGCATTAATGGTTTGTAAGTAGATAGATGGGGGAAGTGACAGAAATTTAGAAGGTAAATCTAATTGAAGCAGAAAAATCTTTGGGGGCATGCTTTTGTGTTAGAAACTCTGACTTGAGTTCCTGTTTAGCTCTCTCTGCCTGTTTGGTGACTGTGATGAGGTGAGCCTCTTTGCTCTGCCACAGGACTTTCCCATCATAATTATTCTCACTTTGATCCAGAAACAACAGAGCCAGGTGACCACGGGAGTCAAAATAAGCCTTTCCTCCATTTAAATGTCATTCTAAGCTGCTCTTCATTGTGACAAAACACTAACACATATATGTCTCTGGAACTACACACACCACTGTTGTGATTAATTTGTTCTTATCTATTCAGAAAGAGATATGGATCCCTCAGTGTAAATTAGGATAGAGTATTGTTCAGCACATACACACAATTTAATTCACAGTGATTTTTGGTTTTTTGAGACAGGGTTTCTCTGTGTAGCTTTGTGCCTTTCCTGGAACTCACTTGGTAGCCCAGGCTGGCCTCGAACTCACAGAGATCCGCCTGGCTCTGCCTCCCGAGTGCTGGGATTAAAGGCGTGCGCCACCACCGCCCGGCCTGTATTTTTTCTTATAAAACCTTTCCCATCTTTACAACCATTGCCTCAAACGGCAAAGGGAAGATATTTATATTTCCAAATCCCAGCAAGACTTTGGAGACTCAGACAACTTATTCATATGTTTTTCCTTTCTGGTTTCTGGCTGAGACATGTGATGTTTGAACATTATAAATCCACATCACAATGTTTTTAAAAATGAGGAAATACCTCCATAAAGAAACAAAGGCTCCTGAATTGGATGGCTTTAGAAATTCAGCAAGTTATAAATAGTCCTTACAAGAGGCAACATGGTGGCTGAAAGAATGTGTAGATGGATATATAGTCTTGCACGCTACTGAAATGATCATTTGGGAAAATTAGTCAGTGATGAAATACTTAGATGCACAGGTTCTCTAACTTCATATAGCCAGAAATTGATGTGCCAGAAGCAACAAATGAGACTCATTTATACACTCACTCCCAGTGAATTTCTTCAATAATGTCAGGAATGAATTCTTAACAACCTTGGGTTGTGGATGATAGAACTAAGGTCCAGAGACTAAGTCCATGGCTTGGGGCTTCAGTATTTGAACATGGCACAATTTCACCTATGTCTTCACACTATCCATTGTGCAGTAGAGAGGGCACTGGAACTAAAGACAAGAGCATTAAAATTGAGATGAGGTGTGTGTGTGTGTGTGTGTGTGTGTGTGTGTGTGTGTGTAATTAACTTTGTTAAAATTAGAGCCCATAATAATTCCCTGCTGTAACCAAGTTCTAAACAAATTAGTAAATAAGAATAAGGCAGATGATATCAGCCATGGTTGTACACTGTAGGAATCCCAGATCCTGAGAAACTCATTCATGGGAATTGTGAGCTCAAAACTAGCCTGAGGTACATGGCAAGTTCTAAGCCACACTGGATAGCATAATCCTGTTCTTGTTATCTGACATTAATGAGTTCCTCATTTATCATGAGCCTTTCTAAAACTTTAGATTATCTTCATGTTTTTTCACCTCAAAGCTATTTGACAAAAACCTTAAATTATTATTATTTTTTGTTTGTTTTTTTCTTTCATTTTTCTTTATTAAGAAATTTTCTACTCACTCCACATACTAACCACAGATTCCCCCTCCTACCTCCTTCCACTCCCCAGCCCTCTTTCCCAAGCCACCCCGTATCCCCATATCCCCCAAATTGAGGTCTCCCATGGGGAGTCAGCAGAGCCCAGCACACTGAGCCTAGGCAGGTCCAAGCCCCTTCCCACTGCACCAAAGCTGTGCAAGGTGCCACACCACAGGCACGCGATTCCCAAAAGCCTGCCATGCACCAGGGACAGATTCCGATCCCCCTGCCTGGGTGCCCCCCAAACAGTTCAAGCCAAACAACCATCTTCCAGATCCAGAGGGCCTAGTCCAGTCCCATGGGGGCTCCACAGCCACCAGTCCACAGTTCATGGGCTTCCACTAGTGTGGGCGGTCATCTCTGCATGTCCTCCCATCATGATCTCCATGTCCCTTGCCTTCAGTATCTCTCCTCTCTCTCATCAGTTGGATTCCCGGAGCTCAGCCTGGTGCCTGGCCGTGGATCTCTGTATCTGCCTCCATGAGTCACTGGACAAAGGCTCTATGATGACAGCTAGGTTATTTGCTAGGCAGTCACTAGAGTAGACCAGTCCAGGCACCCTCTGGACCACTGCCAAACTGTACCATGGAAAAAAGAAAGCATCTTCAACAAATGGTGCTGGCATAACTGGATGTCAACATGCAGATGATTGCAAATAGATCCATATCTGTCGCCATGCACAAAACTCAAGTCCAAGTGGATCAAAGACCTCAACATAAATCCAGTTACACTGAACTTGATAGAAGAGAAAGTAGGAAGTAGTCTGGAATGAATTGGCACAGGAGACCACTTCCTAAATATAACTCCAGTAGCACAGACACTGAGAGCAATAATTATTAAATGTGACCTCCTGAAACTGAGAAGCTTTTGTAGAGCAAAGGACATGGTCAATAAGACCAAATGACAGCCTACAGAATGGGAAAAGATCTTCACCAACTCCACATCTGACAGAGGGCTGATCTCCAAAATATATAAAGAACTCAAAAAGCTAGACATCAAAATACTGGACAATCCAATTAAAAAATGGGCTATAGAGCTTAACAGAGAGTTCTCAACAGAAGAACCTTAAATTATTTTTAAAGCTTTGTTTCAGCTGTGATGCACTCTGAAACCTATGCACACATCTCCCAAAATTAAGATTAGAAGAATTTAAACTAGCTGGGTTACTGGGATTCAATTGTTTTTTCTTAAACATTAACCTAAGCCCCAGTCTGTATGGTTCCTCAACAAATAGAAACTCATGTGTTCTAGCTGTGTGACACTTCCTTGCTTTATTTTTTATCATCAAAACTCTATTTAAACCAACATTATTATTATCAATGATACAGTACAGCTTAGGAAAAAATCATCTTCATAATAATCCACATGTAAAAGTTCCCAGTAGAACAGGATGTGTCCATGAGATAAACACACTACATTATAGGCAGTGGGGATCTCCCCATACCCATTCACCTCATGCCAGATACCAGAGAAGATGGCAGGGGCAAACATGTAAAGGCACAGCAGATGGAAAAGACATTCTGGAGGCTGTGGTCTTGGGTCTTGCCTATCTGAGAGTCACCCATCAGGGATTTTTCTTCTGGTCGGCTGACACCTCAAGCTTCAATAACCACCTGTTGCTCCTCTGACATGACCACCAGCAATTCTTGAGAATTTAGAACTGGTGGCAGGTGGAAATACAACAGAGTCTAAGAACTAAAGTGGATCCTAGAAACCAGTCCTGAATTTAAATACATAAAATGTCACAAGACTGAATGCAAAAAAATGACAAAATCATCCTTCATGTTGGAGGTCAGGGGAGAAACATCAAACTTTAAGAATGTTTTAAAAATCCCTATGGAAACCTACTATATGAGTTTTCATGCAGTTACTCTACATGGGAATTATTATGTTCCTCCCAGAAATCATGCCTTGTCAAGAAAAATTCCAGTACCAGGTGTGGAATATATCTCTTTAAATTGTTGATCAGAGGCATGTAAAACAAGATCAGGCTATTGCCATTATCCTTGATTACCCACCAAAAATGAACCATGAGACCACGTTAATGAAGATACCGTACATTTAGTCATAAGCCCTTAAGAAATCAAACTTTAACAGACTTCGAAACTTCTTTCCTGCTGGCTAACTTTCACGATACTTCATGGTGCCATGTGGGCTGCTAGAAGAGAAAACTTGTCAACACTCTGACTCAGAGATGGATTGTGTGAGGTGCAATGGCCAGCATGACAAGATGTGTTCAGGGGGGCAATAGCAGTAAGAATATTGTGTTGATAACTAACTACTTTCTAATTGGGTTTAAGGCCCGCTCCACAAGAGAACACTCATATCTGCTACTGTAACTGTCCAAACACTGGAGCCTGGGGAGCTCATAGGCCATAGGAGTGAATCTACTGCTATTATTTTGTTCAGTGGGCATGGTATCAACTTGCCATTTAAACACTTATCTCTATACCAATGGATTAGTGTAGTGCCCAGTACTTATTGGAGAAGCATCTTCCTGCAGTGGACTCAGTTAATACAGATTTGCAACTGGCCAAACTGCAACAAACACATGTCTGAGGAGTGCTCAGCCATAAACGGTACATCTATATTGCATCCCTCCTACCAAAGGCACTTGGGAAACCATGAAGAAGAGGGGGCAGAAAGAGTGGAAGAGGAGAAGGTATGTAAGGACTTGGGTGAAACAGTGTCTTCTAGACATGACAGAACATTATTTGCACAAATTAATTCAAACCACTCTGGTTGACTGCACATGACCTGCACAAGATCAATACAGTCATCATGTTAAGATAAATGAAGGAGGGTTGCACTAACTAGCCTCCAACCCTAGCAGAGTAGTTATTGACAATTGATGGTCACTAGGAAAGGGAGAGTCCGTTTTCCTTAGGAGTATGGTACCTGGAAGGTTGACCATGCTCTGGTGAATGACCACACATTCATTAATATATTTCATTAATATATAGGCAGCACTATCTGGACTTAGTAGGTTAAAGAAGGACATGAAGTTTGGAGGAGGACATGAGGAAGAATTCAGGGGACCTTGGATTGGAGTGTTTGTATCAAAAATGAAAAGTACTTTGTATGCATATATGAATTTCTCAAATAATATATATATATATACATATATATATATTGAGAGAGAGAGAGAGAGAGAGAAAGTGTGTGAGAGAGAGAGTACTGTTAAGAAGAAATTGGCAATCCCTACCTACGTTCTCTTCCACACATAGATTTTTTTGTGAATTATTTTAATCATAGAATATCATTAACCATAACTTCATTTTTCTATTTTTCCCTGCTCCTGGGAGGCACTTGGAGATAATAAAATACATCCAATGTGTTATGTTTAATATAGGAGTAGATTTTACATATTTGAGTCTAAACATTTGAAGAAGTCAACCCTAAATGTTACATTAGACAATAATCTTTCTCAGCAGTTTTTTGGAATCCAACCAAGACCCTCAAATGTGATAAAACCAGACATACAGCCTCTGTCAGCAGTAGCTAAGAAGGGATTGTTTGGTTGATGCCATCTCCATGACAACCTAGGCTTAGCTTTAAAAAAATTACATCAATGGTACTAATTTACTTGACAGTTGATGTAATGACTTTTCATGCTAATTTTCTTTCTTTTTATTTATTTAGAGTTCTTGTGTGTGAAAATTATGATGTAAATACTGAACCAAAAAAGAAAAAAACAACCAGTTTCATGCATGCTGGTCTCTTACTGCATTGTTATGTTCCAGCTGTGTTCTTCATGGGGTAATTAGAAGATGTTTGTGAAAAATCACCAGCCTACACATATGTATGTGGTAAACACTACACAGCTCAACAATCCTGAAATCCAAGGCAGAGGAGAAGACATCTAGATTTTTCTAAGGTCTACACCATGCCCCAATTTTGAAGAACCAAATACTCAGAAAAGCATTGTTATTTTGCTGAGATGACAAACCCCACAAGTGGTGGAATGAAAAGGAGATTGCAAGTCTTAAAAAGTCATTCTTGGATTTGCAAGTAATGTTCCTATTTGGATCCAGTTGCACTGGAAACACAATCATCTGTGGAGATGTATTTTTAATCCAGATACTGGCAGTGAGCCATAGAGCTTCCAAGCTCGGTTTCTGAAGCCAGAATACTTGGTTGGTATCAATGCTAAATACTGCACTTCTTAGCCTTGTAAATAGAAAAAGAATTATTTAATCTCCATTGTCTGGTTTCTTCCTTCATGTCATGAAACAATAGCAGTGTCCTTCTTGTAGAGCTTTTGTGAATGTTCAATGGTTTACTCACACAACACTCTTAAAACAAATGGTCCATATAGTATATTTCTGTGTGTTGTCTCATTATACAGATGGGGCTATGCACTTGTGAAGATCACCCAATAAGATGAGTATTTATGTTTCTAATCTGTGTGCATGATGATATGGCAGTTATTAAACATGGGTGGAGATGCAGCATCGTTGAGAAAGTCCAAGAAATCTTGAATAATTCAGCCCCTTAACTTTATAATGCATTCCTTTTTCTCATAGCCATTATCTCCCTTTACTATATTTTTTCCAAAATATTAAAGAAAACTTACAAGAAAAGAAGAAAATTAAGAGTAGCTGATAGAGCTTTTCTGGCTCCTTTATTGAACACACACACACACACAAAAAAAAGTTTTTGGAAAAGTGATCCACATTCAAATACAGAGTTCCTCTGGATGTCTTTGAATTCCAGATGTGCATTGCCTTTCTTGATTATTCCTATTCCTCCACTAAGCATTTCATCTAGGGAGTTTTTATTTGCTGACCCTAGTGTGTCTTCATTTGGGTGAATCCTGGGAACCCAGACAGAGCACATAGCATCTGGGAATCATGGAAAAAACTCCAGTTAGCTTCCCCAAGGCTATCTTGGGATGAGAAACATCTGTTACCATCTTTTCACTGACGGGATATCTGATGGGTTCATATTTTGCTTACCATATTCTTAACTCAGCAAAAATACTTTTATGAATGAGTCATCACGAGTAAGGTATGATAAACACGTGAACTTGAGGTGTTAGCAATCATAAAGGAATTATATAACATCCCAGCTATACTCTGTTCCCATTCTTGAAAAACTAGTGAAGATATTTTTTTTAAAAAAATGATGCTTTTAGCTCTCTGCAAAACAATATTAAAAAAGCAAGCAGTCTGCATTTGTTTGAACAAAACTGTAGGAAATAAAGCATTCATCGCAACAGGTGCAAGGGTGTTGGAGTCACTGAGGCATTGATCTAACTGTCTCAAGTCCTGTAAAATAGTAGCCTTTGGCAGGGCTCTGTATAAACCACGTCAGGCTTGCCAGAAAAGTAAAATAACGCGACTGGTAAGTTAGAAAACCACATCCTATCAGAATTTCCCTACATTCCATCCAAAACGTTCTATGAAACCTTGGTAACAGGATGAGTCATCATTTATAAACTCCCTTCCCAAAAAATGCGAGACTCTAACTTTCCCACCACTGCCCTGTACAAGAGCAAATAGTGAAGATACAGGTGCCAGTTTTTAAACATAGATAAATACGTCACTTTTATTTAGTGCTGTTACTTTTCCTGAACCTGTACCCCACTAGGATAGTAGTATGATGATAAGGTGAGCACCTACTAAGGGGCTATTGAAAATGATTTACATGTTACAAAACAGTCGTTCTTGTGAATGGAGAGACTCTGGTTAGATTGCATAAATGGATGCAAGGTGAGCTTGTCTGACTGCAAATTGACATTCAGATCAGTTTCAAAGTGAAATATCATCTCACCATAGAAATAGTTAAGTCGTTGAAAATCAGCTCATAACTGTAACTTAGATGAATGGCTTTAATCACGGATTAAATGACATGAGATTCATAGTCATCAAACCTTGATTTTTTTTCCTTATGGGTGTGGAGAAAAGACAGGATGGGAAACAAGCCCTTTGGATGAAGCACTGAGGAGATGTTTTTCTTTTAACTATTAGGATCTGTTTATAATCTGAATCTGCAGTGACTCTTGTGCACAGCAGTTTAACTCAATAAAATGACAACTGTTCTCTGTTTATAACTGAAAGATTCTTATGACCACAGAGTCCTCAACTTGAGAGATCTTTCCAACCCTGACTTCAGTTTTTCTTATCCATCTGACTTCATACTGACTTTACTTATAGTTCAGCACAATCAGCAGCGAGCCTTTCCAGAATCTAACAGGGTTATTCTGGAACACGAATTGTTATATGTGAAAATTAACACCAGAAGTTAAATGCTTTTTTGGTACCCAAAATAGTGCATGAATTAAACTTGGGAAACAAATTTATCTACAGTAGCATAAATTCAGAAATAATCTATAATAATGAATATTATAGATTTAGTTTTCAATAGTTGCATTCTTAAAATGACGTATTTCTAATGCTTTTAGTTTACATTACAGAACATACAAAAATTAAATGTCTGCCTCTTCTTATTTTTCTATTTTTATGAAAGTAGATTTTTTTCCATACAATATATTACCCTCCCCCATCTCCTACCAGATCCTCCCCACCTCCCAACCCACACCAACCCATGCTCTTTCTCAGTCTCTTGCATTAGAAAATATTTTGTGTCTTTATGGGATTTCACTGTATGTTAGTGTGTTTCTCTGCATCTACATGTGTTTCTTTTTCTTCTGTTTGCTTGTCTGACTCTTCTTAAATGCACTTATTCTTTCTAAATTTTTACTAATTCTTGAGAAGTTTGCATAATGTGTTTTGGTGGTATTCATGCTGCCTCTGTCAACTGTTCCTAGATCCATGCCCCTTGCTCATCCACCCAATTTTGTGACTTTTTTCCTCTGTGAAGATTAGTTTATGTTGCTCAAATATTCTTTGATCTGCAGTGTGTAGCCTTCTGCTGGAGCATGGTTGACTTATTAGGGACTATAAACTTATTGAAAATGACTCTCCTTCTCCAAGCACCTAACAACCACTACAGCTGCTTGGCTAAGGGTGGGATTTCAAGTCCAACCTCCCCCTCCATGCTAGGATTTAGCATGGCTTAGGGTTGCTCAGGTTTTGTGGGTATTGTCACAACTGCTGTGTGCTATGGGATAATGATTTTGTACACTGGTTTAATAAAACACTGATTGGCCAGTAGCAAGGCAGGAAGTATAGGTGGGATAAGCAGATAAGGAGAATTCTGGGAAGAGGAAGGCTGAGTGAGGAGACACCAGCCCACTGTCCAGGGAGTAGCATGTAATAGCACACAGGTAAAGCCATAGAACATGTGGCGACATATAGATTAACAGAAATGGGCTGAGTTTAAGTGTAAGAGTTAGTCAGTAGTTAGCCTGAGCTAATGGCCGAGTACTTTTAATTAACATAAGCCTCTGTGTGTTTACTTGGGTCTGAGTAGCTGTGGAACTGGTGGGACATAGGAAAACTTTCAGGTACAGCTATGGGTTCATATGTGCAGCTCCACTGCCCTGTCAAGAAGACACTGCCCCCTTTTAGCTATCTACCATCTATGGCTCTTAAACACACGTCTGCCCCCACAGGTTTCAAATCCATTTTACCAGGAAGAATCCAGAACACGTAAGATAAGAGAGTTCCTCCCTGGCAGGTTCCAACTATTAGTCCATGTGAAATGACTCGCACTGGTGGTAGATAAAAAATCTTTTCAAGTCACCCAAGAAGAATCTTCCCTGGAGCTTTCACTCATGCTCTCCCACTTGCTGTGGGATGGTCTGTATGTCAAACATGTTGCTTATTGGTCAATGAATAAGACACTGATTGGCCAGTGGTCAGGCAGAAAGAAGTATAGGCGGGACAAGGAGGAGAGAATTCTGGGAAGTGGAAGGCTGAAGAGACACTGCCAGCCGCCACCATGACAAACAGCATGTGAAGATGCCGGTAAGCCACAAGCCATGTGGCAAGGTATAGATTTATAGAAATGGATTAATTTAAGATATAAGAACAGTTAGCAAGAAGCCTGCCACGGCCATACAGTTTGTAAGCAATATAAGTCTCTGGCTGTGGGACTGGCGGGTGACAGAGATTTGTTCTGACTGTGGGCCCGGCAGGAAAACTCTAGCTACACCCACTGTGATGTCACTCATCCTGATGTGATGCAGCCACAAAAGTTGGAGCTGTGATATTTGTACTTTCAACTTCCTAAGCTATGGGTGAAATATATTAGTTTTCTGTGTAAGTTTCCTACCTAGGGTTATTTAGTTATAATGACAGAAAATGACTTAATACAGCTCCAACACATTCATCTGCCTGCCACAAAGCTAATAATAATAATAATATAAATAATAAAGACAGAGACTCCCTGAGAGCTTGCTGGTTACTGATCTTTCCTCTGACATCTGATTTCTCCTATTTTTGTTCTCTAGATAGAGTTAGGAGAAAGAATGCAAATAAGTACTTTATACAGTCAATCATATCTATTGGCTGAGTCACATTTACAAGCTATAAGCAAAGGCGTTATTTTGTATTTTTTAGTATGTATGTTATATTGTGGGCAAACCTTCTAGATTTGGGTACTCCAACCCAAAACTATTTCAGTGTTCTTAAATAGGCATTACATATTTGTTACATTTGAAAAGGGGTTCAGAAATAATCAATGTCTTCCCAAATAATACTGAGCTTGTCATAAAGAAAACAATAAATAGCATTATTTTCTATAGAAATTATTTTTTAATGTGTTGTTGGTTAGCTATTGCAACTCTAAATACTATTAGCAGAGAAAGGGTAGAGATTGGGTGGGAAAGGAGAAAATAACTTTACAAATGTATTCAACTCTATCTGCCAGAATATATTCACAAGTGATATGATTCCCCATTGGGGGCCACAAAAAAGTACATAGCACCTCATGTTAGTATAGTTATCTTTTAAACAATCGCCACTAGCACATAGCATAGTTTAGCAAATAGAATTGAAGGCACAGCCTAGTGTCAGTTCATGAATATCATTGTTATATAACATTATTTAAATTACTTAACATCCCCAGCCTCATTTCCACCAGCACAAATCCAGATTAAATTCAATTAAGCAAGCAGAGGTTTGCACAAAAATGAATAGTTGTTTCTTTGTTTCTCTCCTTGGTTTTCACTCTCACACCAGGTCCAATCTGTTATTTAACATGCATCAGAGAGGAATGAGGGCCACTGTCCCACCACAAAACAGGTAGTTCTACACAGGGATCAGAGTAGGTGTCTTGAATTTCCCTCATTTATGATGCTTCTTTCACTCATACCTTTTTCATCTGACCTGGCAAACAACGTAATTTTAGGATGCATTCACTATGTCTCAGGCTTTAAGGATGTAGATAAGCATAGTTTGTTTCATTCTCTGTCTGAACTCAATGTCTGGAAGTGGTAAAGCCATTTAAACAAGCAACAGCTAACAAGAGTAGCCATGAATCTCAGTAAGACTGAGGTAGCTTCAACGAAATTCTAGTTGACTCTCAACAACTGACTCCGCCAGTCTTTAACATTTCATGGTGATGTGCAGAAGTCAGTTTTACTTCTCCAGCCCCCCTGCACTTGTTAGCTCACCTCTAATTTACTAAAGATGACAAAGCCAGAAGAGCTGTAGAAAAGCTTTTGACAGTCAACTAGAATATCCTTGAAGCTACCTCAGTCTTACTGATTTATATATCTTCCTAGAAGGAATTTATTAATTTACAAAAGACATGCTTCAGTTGGACGCCAAGTTGGCCTTGAGTTTTGCTGGTAGGAGGCAATTTCTCTCAGCAAGTGGAGGCAGTGTTTCAGTGGTCTTTCCCATACAATAGTGGTGTCTCCATTGGAGACTTAAGATCCACTGCTGTTTGGGTGCACAAGCTCATTTCCCTTCTGGAATTGTTTAACATCTTAGTAAACACTGGCCATCAATCCCTTCAAGCTAAGATCAGAAGCTGGAGTGCCTACCTGCTATTGAGAAGTACGTACTATGAGTTAAAATCTTCCTTCATTTATTTTACTTCAAATTTAAATAAAATCTGGTATAATAAATACACTCCTGAAATAATGAACCTGAGATAGGGAAAATAACAAGTGCCCGTGAAAACAGGCTTTGGGCTACTGGATCCTAGCTCTTCTCGAGTATTTTGAAGCGGCTTGGGTTAAATTTGGCGTTGTCGCCATGCATGCAAATGATGTCTCCTAGCTCTTCTCGAGTATTTTGAAACGGCTTGGGTTAAATTTGGCATTGTCGCCATGCATGCAAATGAGGTCTCCCTTACTCATTCCTAGGATGTTTATAAAAACTGCCCTGGTCTGTCTGAGACTCCTGGGGATGGAGTTATACTATTGGGTTTCCTGATGGGTGTATCACATATTTTTATAGCTTGTTAAATTTTACATCGACATTTGTGGATGTATTTTGCCAAATGAAGAGACCATTTAAAAATCACAGACATGCACAAAGTAAAAGACCTTATGATTATGTTTTTTCAAATAAAAGATGCTACCTGCTCTTTGCCAATGATAAGAAATATAAAATCATCTTGATTATAGATGAGTATTACGATGTCATACTTTATCTCAGTATAAATAGGTGTAGAATGTGAGCCAGATTTTCTCAATTACATGGTTTTCTTTATATATTTATCTGCTTTCAAAATAGTGAGCAAAATTGATTGTTCATCTAGTTAAAATGAAAACCTTTAGGATTCCGAGCAGCTGGTAGCTCCTCATCATATCATTGCTATGGAGAAGAAAGGGAACGTGTGTGGCAGAGCTGGCCCTGGTTCTTTCTTATCTCATGTGGTTTGCTATAGATCTGAGACTGAGATACACACTAAAATCATATAAAAGTCAGAATCCCATTAACAAAAGACTGTATTCCCAGAAGACTATAACACACAGGCAAAAGCACCCCACAGCTGACTCTGTTCTCAGTATCCAGATAAGACCTAGTGATGGTATCCAGACAAAAGCAAAGTTCTGCTTCCTTGACTGTGCTCCTCTCCCCTCCCCCACCCTGTTCGCAGATGGTAAAATTCATCTATGAGTGGAATTAAAAGAGGAAAAAAATGTTTTGAATTTTCAAATGTTCCAACCACATTTTACCAGCCTCCAGACGACCCGGAGACCACAATGACTGAAGAAGAACACTGTAGGCTACTTCCTAACTTGTTTTAATTTAAAATAAAATCTAACTCTGAACATTACATCATGTACATTCTTTTTATAAGTACTAAAATTGCTGTGTAGTGCAAAGAATGTCAGTTATCTCTTTCCTGTACCCATCTCCATTCTTGGTTAGCCTTTAAAAAAAATTAGACCCTAAGGATCCACCCTTATAGCTTAAGGCTTCTAGCTGCCTTAACCTTTGTCTGGCAAGTCTCTAACCAAGACAGAACATTCAATGTTCTTGGGGCTATAAACCCAGAATACTCCAGTTGCTGCTGTCAAGTGACTGGGGATAGGTAAAGAGGTTGACAGAGAAAACACATTCCCAAGAAAGTTCTCTACCCAAAGCATTCCGAGAACCAATTGCAGACCTTAATTATGCTGGTTAGCTATGCTTAACTTGACACAAACTTGATTAACTGAGAAGAGGAATCAACTTTATTGGATTGGCTTGTGAGAATGTCTGTGGGGAATTTAATTATTAATATTTGATAAAGGAGAACCCAGCCTACTGCTACCCTTAGACAGGTAGTCCAGGGTTATATAAGAAAACAGGCTGAGCAAATCATGGAGAACAGGCCAGTAAGCACCATTCTGCCGTGGTTCCTCTACCTCCAGGTTCTGACCTATAGTTCCCGCTGTGGTTTCCCTCACTAATGAATTGCTAGTCGCAAGTATAAGGTGAAATAAACTGTTTCCTTTTTCAAGTTGCTTTTGGTCAGTGTTTTGTTTGTTTGTTTGTTTTCACAGTGACAGCGGGCAAACTAGAACACTAACTTATCAGTTAGTTAGTTCCTACTCTTTGTTTTTTATGGGGTTCAACTATTTCTTGAATGAATGTTCTTTCAAGCACCCTTGATTATTCCCTGTTTAAAACATAAACTAAAATTTTTTAAAAATGATCGATAATGAGGAACTTCTTTAATACAGACATTTCTATGCCACTCACTGCCTATAATTCTTAAAACACTGTCATGCAGCAGAGTTTCTATTCTTATGGAGAAAGCATCTTCCAAAGTCAATATACAACCTGCAAGTGTTGCTTAGCATTCACAGGGGACTGCCTCTATCACTTTAGACTGAGCTTGACTAAGAGATATTTGGTGGTTAGGGAGTTTCCTTATGGTAATGCTAGCTCTATAATGATGGATCAGAGCAACTGGAAATCGAAATTTCATATGAAATTTCCCCATATTAATGCTTGTGAGATAGTAAAAAGACAGTACGCAACAGATATTAGTAAATATGTGGAAGAAAGGAACCATCCTTGCATATTTTGGGGAGGATATTTAACTTAATTCTGTCATTATGGAAAGCAGTATGAAATTTCTTCAAAAACTTAAAAATAGAATTACCATATTACCCGTGTATCCCATTATTATATATGCATCCAACAGAAACAAAGCTGAGTATGTAAAAATTGACTGCATTTACTCAAATACAATGCAATTTTATTCACAAGAATCAAATATGAAATCCACCTAAGTGCCCATGAATGGATCCATAGACAAATACTATGTGGCTTATGTACAGAATGGGATACTAGAGAGATAGCCAGTGAAATAAACTCCAAGACATTAAGAAATATTATATGACAGGAGTATTTGAGAATGAACTTCTTGATACATGTTCAAGTAGATGCTTGATAAACACTCCAGTGGCTTCCCAGTTCATTTGGGAAAATTAGAAACCAGCACCCTCACAATGCTTTACAGCTGTGGTTCTCAATCCATGGGACTCAACTCTTCAGGCAAACCTCTATCTTTAAAAAAAATATATTACAGTTCATAACAGCTGTAAAATTAGTTATGAAATAGCAGCAAAAATAGTTTTATAGTTGGGGCTCACCACAACATAAGGAACTGTATTAAAGGGACTCAGCATCAGTTAGGTTGAGAATAACTAATCTATAGGGTCTTATACACCTGTTTTCACCCTTCCTATGTACCCCTTCAATCCTCTTCTCCTAACCAATCCCCATCCCTATGAGTCAATTCTCAATACCTAGGAAAATATTTTATCCAGAACCCCACTGGCCACACCTGTCAAGATCTCAAAAGAATTTCCTACCAGGCAACACAAAGCTACCATGATCTCCTAAGAGCCAAAGAGGACCACAGAAACCAAAGAACAAAATTCCCACCCAATAAAAACAAGACCATATATCAGCACGGACAATATATCTCTACCAGAATACAGCAACCCTAAGAAAGTAGGCCTTGAGAATTACAATATAGCTGAAGCACAAGACAAAGAACTTAAAATAGCCATTATGGATATGACAGATGTCCTTAAAAAGGAAATGAATAAATCCTTCAAACAATCTATAAAAACATAAGCAAAAAGAAGCAAATTAAAAAATGTTCAAGAACTGAAAATGAAAATATAATCAATAAGGAAAAGCAAAAAAATTAGGGAAATATGGAAATTAAAAATTTAGGGACAGCAACATCAGAGGCAAGTCTCACCAATAGAATACAAGAGATGGAAGAGAAACTCTCAAGCATGGAAGATTTGATACAGAAAAAAAGGCCTACATCAGTCAAAAAATGTTAAGTTAAGAAAAAGTCCTTGCAAAGCATCCAGGAAATCTGGTACACTGTGAAAAGACCAAATCTAAGAATATTAGGAATAGAGGATGGAGAAGAAACACAGGTTAAAGGTCCAGAAAAATTTTTCAACAAAATCTTAGAGAAAATCTCCATACCCTAAATTATAATATGCCTATCAAGGCAAAAAACAAAAAACAAAACAAAACATATAGAACATCAAATAGAGTGGACCAGAACAGAAAATCCCCCTCAGCACATAATCAAACACTAAATGTAAAGAACAAGGAAAGAATATTAAAAGCTTCAAGGGAAAAAGACTAAGTAACATACAAAGGGAAATCTATTATAATAACACCTGACTTCTCAGTGGAGACTCTAAAAGACAGGACAAATGTTCCACAGACTCTGAGACACCACAGATGCCAGTCCAGATTACTATAGCAAACAAAACTTTCCATCATAATAGATGAATAAATAAAACATTCCATGATAAAACCACATTTAAGCAGTATCTATCTACAATTCCTGCCCTATAGAAGATGCTAGAAGGAAAACTCCAATTAAAAAAAAAAGGCTGACCTCAGTCAAGAAAATACAATGAATAGATAATTCCAGACCAGAAAGTCAAAAGAGGAGAAATACAAATACACATGCACGTATGCTCACAGGCATGCATGCAGCACATACACATACCACCACCACCACCACCACCACCACCACCACCACCACCACCACCACCACCACCACCACCACCATGACAACAACAACAACAACAACGACAACAAAAAATAACAGGTATAAACAAAAACTATTCATTGAGATCTCTCAACATCAATGTTCTCAAACTCTAGTAAAAAGACACAGACTAACAGAAATTTTTGTAAAATAGGACCCATCCTTCCGCTGCATCCAAGAAACACATCCTAACTACTGCTCCACTCAAGGAATGCAGCAATAAAATGCTCCCTAATGACATTCTTCTATATTCCTAGATCAATACCTTGCTCATTACCTGGCTTCCTCCTGCAGCAGATGGGAACAAATACAGAGACCAACAAATGGGTCATATGGAGAGAGTGAATGATCTTGAAACACAGCCTTAAATAGGATGTCTCCATCAAATTCCTCCCCTCAGAACTCAGGAAATCCTAGAAAAGAGGAAGCAGAAAGAGGGTAAAAGCCAGAGTTAATGAGAACAACAAGAAAACAAAGCCCCCTAAATCAACAGGATGGATGCACATAAGAACTCACAGAGGGTAAGGCAGCATCCACAGGGTCTATATGGGTCTGCACCAGCTCAGGTTCTAGAGACAAAAGGAGACAGGGACACATGCCCCCATTCCAATTCCAGAAGCAAACTGCAATTGATAACCACTTGCAAATGAAAATTAATTCCTCCAAAGAGTATCCCTGGAAAATAAAGTACTCTTAATGTGTGGTGGGCAATCTGCATGCCCAGCAGAGGATGGCATACAGAAAATCAACCCAAATGCATCTTTCAAGGTTCCTTGCCTCATAATGTCATCTCAGGAGTCCCTTTTTTTAAAAAAAAAAATATTATTTTACTTTTACTTTATTTTATTTATATATTTTTCTTCTCTCTTTTTATCCTACAGGTTCTTTGCATATGTATAAACTGGCTTCCAGTTGAGTGTTTTTATGGGATTCCAGAGTGAGTGGAGGAATGGATCTGTCATTGGTGCCTTCTCTTGGGTGCCTTTCCTTCTGTTTGTTTATTTGGTCCAATTCTAATGTCTTAGCTTTTGTTTATCTTACTATACTGTATGTTATTATATTTCATTTTATTATCATTCTATAGAAGCATGTTTATTTTGGGATGAGATACAGAAAGGGGATGAATCCAGATGAGAGGGGCAATGGGGACAATGTAGGAGGAGTAGAGGAAGGGAAAATGGTCATCAGAATATATTATTTGAGAAAAAAATTATATTACTTATTTATTTATTTATTTCCCTCATTTTCTTAAGAATAGATTCTTTTCTCATACAATGTATCCTGATTACAGTTACCCCTCTCTCTACTCCCCCCCAGTTCCTCCCCACCTCCCTTCCCATCTTCATGCAGCTCTTTTCTTTCTCTCATTAGAAAAGAACAGGATAAACCTACAGAGACAACCAAACCAAGCTAGTGAGAACCTCTGAATTTTAGACCAATAGCTGTGGAGCCTCCATGGGACTGGGCTAGGCCCTCTGCATAGGCAAGACAGTTGTGTAGCTTGATCTGCTTAAGGGGCCCCCTGGAAGTAGGATCAAGATTCATCTGTGGTGCATGAGCTGGCTTCTTGGAGCACAGTACCTATGGTGGGACACCTTGAGCAGCCTTGATGCATAGGGAGGGGCTAGGACCTGCCTCAACTGAATGTACCAGGCTTTGCTAACTCCCCATGGGAGTACTTACCTTTTCAGAGGAGGGAATGGGGATAGGTTGGGGGGAAAGGCTGTGGAGGTGGGAAGAGAAGGGGATCTGTAATTGGTATGTAAAATGAATAAAAAATTTCTTAATTAAAAAAAAGACCAGGCTTCTAAGAGATACTAATAATATATAACAAAATAAAATGTAATAAAATAAAACAAACAAATCACATCAATGTTGGACAAGGCAAATCAACAGAAGTAAAAGAGAGGAAGACAGTAGTTCTCACATTCAGTCATTTTTTTTGACACTTTTTTTTTTTTTTAAGAAAAGAGTATTTGGTTTTCCCTATGTCTCTGGGCTATCTAGTCTCTGATTCTTGGACACACAAGCATTGTTGGGTATACAATGTGTCTCTTGGAGTATGCCTTAAGAAAATCAGACATTGGTTGGTTACTCCCACAAATTTTATGCCACTGTTGCCCTAAGATATCCTACATGAGGAGCAGATTGCAGAGCAAAGACTTTGTACCTGGGTTGGTGTTTATGTTTCTCTTTCGGTAGCCTTCAGAATACCTTCCAGTACCCAAGACACTAGAAGATGGGAGTGAGGGTGATATGTAGACACCAGCTCAACCTCTCCATGTTCAATGAGTTGTGTAGGTGCTGTCTTCAGCAATGGGGTCTTGCTGTCCATTTGTGGGGAACAATCTATTGTCTTTGAAACCACCTGAGTTGTTTAAGCATTTCCATGGGACCCCTTTGGCCAACAACTATTGGATATAACCCAGTGCTGGTACTAGAAGCTTGCTTAGTGAGATGATATGGCCAGTGGGACTTTATCTCCCTCATTATTTGGAGACTCCATCAGGATCACCTTCATGTATTTTAGGAAGTTTCCACTGCATTAGATTTCCACATCACCCCTTAAATGCCTCTCAGTTCTACCTGTCTCATCCTGCAAACCCTCTTTCAACCTTATCTTACCTCCCCATCCCTACCTGATTCTTTCATTCTCATCCCCTACACCCAGTTCACCCATTAAATCGATTCTATTTTCCCACCCCATTGAGATCTATGCGTCCCCCTATTCCCTTTCTCTATACCTAACCTCTCTGGGACTATGGATTATAGCTTGTTTATCATTTATTAATGACTAATATCCACATATAAGTGAATGCATACCTTATTTATCTTTATGGGTTTGGGTTACGTCACTCAGAATAATCTTTTCTAGTTCCATTCATTTGCCTGCAAATTTCATGATTTCATTTTTGTTACATCTGAGTAATACTCCGTTGGATAAATGTACCATATTTTCATTATCTATTCTGTTGAGGGACATCTAGGTTGTTTTAAGTTTCTGGCTATTATGAACAGAGCAGCAATGAACATGGTTGAACGAGCATCCTTGTTGAAGGATGAAGTATCCTTTGGTTATATGCCCAAGAGTGGTATAGTTGGATCTTGAGGTAGATTGGCTCCCATATTTTTGAGGAACCACCATATTGATTTTTTATGTGGCTGTACAAGTTGCCTATCCAACCAGTAATGGATGAATGTTCCTCCTTTTTTTACATCCTTGCCAGCATGAGCTGTCACTTGTGTTATTGATATTAGCCATCCTGACAGGTGTGAGACAGAATCTCAAAGTAGTTTCCATTTCACTTCCCTGATGGTTAAGGATGTTCAATATTTCTTGAAGTATTTCTCAGCCATTTGAGTTTCTTATATTGAGATTTTTTTGTTTATATCTGTACTATAGTTTTTAATTGGGTAATTTGATTTTTTGATATCTAGTTTCTTGAATTCTTTATATAATTTGGATATCAGCTTTCTACTTTATATTTAGTTGGTAAGAAACTTTTCCCATCCTGTAGTCTAATGATTTGTATGAATGGTGGTATCCTTTCCCTTGCTTTTAGGTTTTGTGAGAGCCCATTTTTCTGGTTGTTGACCTTAGTGCTTGTACTAACAGTGTTCTGTTGGGACAGTCTTCTCCTGTGTTAATGAGTTCAAGGCTATTCCAACCAAACTTCTTCTATCAGGTCCAATGCATCTAGTGTTATGTTGAAGTCTTTGATCCATTTGGAATTGAGTTTTGTGCAGGGTGATAATATGGATCTGTTGGCATTCATCTACATACAGACATACATACATACATCCAGTTTGACCAGCACCATTTGTTGAAGATACTTATTTTTTTTTATCCAGTGTGTATTTCTGGCTGCTTCTGCTTCTTCTTCTTCTTCTTCTTCTTCTTCTTCTTCTTCTTCTTCTTCTCCTCTCCTCCTCCTCCTCCTTCTTCTTCTTCCTTCTCCTCCTCCTCCTGCTCTTCCTCTTCTTCTAGTTCTTTTTTTAAGAAAATTTTTATTCATTTTACATACCAAAAATCCCCCTCTTCTCTCCTCCTGCCCCTCCAGCCTCCCCTCCTAGCCCACTCCCATCCCCTCCTACAAGAAGATAAGGCCTCCCATGGGGAGGTACATTTAGTAGAGGCAGATCCAAGCCCCTCCCCCTGCCTCAAGGCAGTACTAGGTGTCCCGTCATAGAAGTGGGCTCCAAGACCATGATGGGGAAACCTACAGAGCCAACCAAACCAAACTAGTGGAAACTCATAAAATTTAGATCAACAGCTGTGGAGCCTGCATGGGACTGGACTAGGGCCTCTGCATAGTGAGACAGATGTGTAGCATGATCTGCCTAAGGGGCTCCCTGGCAGTGGGATCAGAATCCATCCCTGGTACATGAGCAGGCCTTTTGGAGCCCACTTCTATTTCTGGCTTCTTAAAATCTATTTTCAAGAAATGAAAAACAAAGATAGTTTTTCTCTGTGAGAATTCTTTATCTACCGGTGTAAAATATCAATATTCCACCACTCCCTGGCAGACTCCTTGGGCTCATTACCCTGCATTACTCCTCCTTCAGAAAACGTTTGAGTCCCTACTTTACAGTTAAGTCTAAAACGTTGCACAAAAATTCAGTGACTCAAATAACAGTTGCTGTTGTTCAATTTCATTGGGTGGCAGGGCCTGATTGCTCTATTGGTTTGCCTAAATTCATTTAAGAAGATACACTCTTTAATTAGTAAACTATACCAAAGATGGCCTCACTTCTCCCCCCCAATGAGGGAGGAGCACATTAGTCCCCCCTCATTAGGCTTCTCATTCTCCAGTTGCTGGAGTGGCTGCCATTGAGATTGACTCAGGGCCATCTTCTAAGACACTGAGATAAAGTTGGTGCTCTGCTACGTTAAGTGGATACTTCCAAATCTCAGGGACCTTTCTATTATATCAATATAGAATCACAAAGGATGAGAAGAGGATTTTTATCTCTCGACAAGAGAGGCTTTAATTAATTGTGACCATATTTTATGGACTAATACATTTTCTGGTTTGTTGATTGTCTATCTCCCTATCTATCAACCTATCTACCTGCTTGCCTACCTTTCCTATTAAAATGGAAACCTTATGAAGATGAGCTTGATTGTGTTCCTTATGAAGTTGCTGGTGAATAGAACAGTACTTAGCACATAGTAAGTACTCAATAAAAAGTGAATGAATAAACAGCTTTATTTGATCTCTGCAACTTAATGATTAGGGAATTAAAACTCCCTGAGACTGAGTGCAGGCACAGTACCATGCTAGAGGAGTAGGACTGGGAAGAATCTTAGCTAGTTATTGCAATCATGTTTTTACAGATAAGAAAAATGAATGTAGAGACATTAACTGATTTACTCAAGTGTTATTAAAGATGGAATTTCTGTTTTTAAGTGTGGTATTTCTTACTACCATTCCATATTCAGTTTCCAAATTATATTGCATGCAGTGAATCATATATGTTGCTCTGAGTTTACTATAAATTAAGGAACAAACGGAAGTTTTATTCACAAACACATGACATTTAATATGCACTGAAGGAGTGAGACACTAGTTAATATTTAAACAAAGCATTCACATGTAGTCCCATGGTGTGGTCTACAAAAAAGAATGCTATGGGAGGTGACTCAAGTAGACATTACTATTTCCCCCATGAAGTTTGTTGGAAATAGCATGCAAATAGCAATTAGAGATAGAGTACTTTTACAGAACAGTGGTACCCCGAGTCACAAGACCAGACCATAGTAAATATCGCTGCAACCTTGAAAACATTTACCTTTCTGCTCCATGAGGATGTTAGTACATATATTAATTGGGCAAGATATGTATATGCATTGTTTTTAGGCCTGTTCTTTTGCATATTTTTTATTACTTTCTGGCAAGAATTCTGTTTCAGGTTTCTCTGGACTAAACTTGAAGTAAGCTTGAGGTCTAGAATACTCTGGTGTCACAGTTACTAGAAGGGAGCAATTGGTTCTGTAAATGAGAGGCCTTATTCTAGTTCTCACTGTGATCTTGGCTAATCATTGCCTCCTTATAAGTCAGTGCCCATTTAAGACCAAGTTTTTCACTTTTCTCAATGAAACATTTCCAACAAAGTCATTCCAATGGCTGATTATGAATAGAGGCATACTCCTACTATCAGAGTCTTGTTTACACACCACACACACACACACACACCCTGTAAGAAATTTATTTTTTAATATTTTATTCAATATTCATACATGCTTAGAATGTGTTTGGATTAAAACCACCCCCCACTCCCTCTCTTCCAATTCCTCTTCGACCCCTACTACCATCACTTTTTCCTCCCCACTTTACATGTTCTCTCTCTCTCTCTCTCTCTCTCTCTCTCTCTCTCTCTCTCTCTCT
>CABHPR010142751.1:0-18894 GCA_902168415.1 Peromyscus melanophrys
GTGTGTGTGTGTGTGTGTGTGTGTGTGTGTGTGTGTGTGTATGTGTGTGTTTTGAAGAGAAATTTTAAGCCAAGCATGGAAGTGAAAAGCCCAAGACACCCCAAACCAAGTTCTCAGCACCAAGAGGACAAAGGACAGAGAATAAGAGACAAGGACAGGAGATAGAGGATGAGGGGGAAGGGAACAAGGAGAGGGGACAGGGATATTTGCCACCCACTGTGGGGGGGAGCGCAAAGGACTGCCTTTGGATAGAGAGGTGACAGATGTGGCCATAGGAAAATGGCGGCTTATAAAGGTAAAATGGGAAACCCCATGTTAGGATGAGGTGTTTAGTTTTAATTGGGCATGTTAATTAGGTGAGCCAAAGAGGACTTTTGGTTGCGGGCCTTCAAAACTTTGATAGCTGGACCTTGGTAGTCAGCCTCAGGAGGAGGAAGTGGACACATAAGGGGCTAGAGCTTGTTGGATAGCTTTAGGGATGTAATCTAATTTAGCGAGGAAGAGGAAATGGGGGAGAAGGGTAAGGCCTGCCGGAGCCATGTTTGCCATGCTCAGACCTGCTAGAGTCCCTTCAAGAAGAGCACACATTTTCTTAACTTTGGATTTTGATTCTTGCAAAGAAACATTTTATTGATAGAAAGCCTTCCATGGGTTTAGAATCTTTATGTATTGGTGGTGATCAGGCTTGGAAAATGATTGTTTAATTGAATACTCTAATTTTTCTACTTTAAAATGCATTATGTAAATTGGGATGGAGAAATGGCTTAATGGTTAAGAATCTTTGCTAGGCCAGGAGGTGGTGGCACATACCTTTAACCCCAGATCTTGGGAGGCAGAGGCAGATGGATCTATCTCTGCTTGAGACCAGCCTGGTCTACAGAGTGAGTTCCAGGACAGCCAATGCTACACAGAGAAACCCTGTCTTAAACAACAACAACAACAACAAAGAGTTCTTGCTCTACTGAGTTCAGATGCCAGCATCCACACACAGCAGCACTATTGTGGGCTGGAAGAGACAGGAAGATCTCTGCAGATGCTCAGCTTGGCTCCAGGTTCTGGGAGAGTGATAGCGCAATACACCTGATGTCCTCCTCTGGCCGCTGCATACACAGGAGTGGATAAGGGAGCACATGCCTGTGTGCACACGTGTGCATACACCACACACATATACCATGCACACACATACACATAAATGCATTCTGTAATATGTCTGACAGTTTGTGGGTTTTTTTAACCAGTCTCATTATAAACTAGGAAAGTATAACTCCATTTACCCACCAAAGAAATATAAACGTCTGAGAGATGCTGTATCTGTAGAAGCTGGGATTGGGGCTTATAAGAGGAAAGCACATTCCTTTTCCCTCTCTTCCTCTGTTTTATTCTCTCCCTCCCTGCCTCTGCCTCTCCTCCTTCTTCCTTTTCTCCTCCTTTCCTCTCCCCCATCCCTTGCTACGCCCCTTTCTCTCTTTCTTCTTTCATGCCCTGAAGATTGAACCCAAGCCCTTATGCCTACTTTACCAACAAGCTGCACATTCTCTCTGCCCAGAGCCCAAAGAAGTTTGTAGCTTGTAGAAAGAAAGGAGTGATTTTATATATATATATATTTATATATATATAAATATATATATATATGAATGAAACGCGATGGATTGTCTTTGAAAGTGAAAATCTAAAACTACAGTCCTGAAGTGAGATGTAGTTTCAACATGAAAGAACTGAAGTGTGAAATCTAGCACCTAATTACACCCAGCAGTTGATATGACTTGAGAGCTCACCTGAAAATGAACTGCAAAGGAAGGTTTAATTTAAAAATGTACTGCATGACCTCAATAATTGAAATATTGAAACCCTCTTAGCAGAGCGCAAATAAATATTTCAGCACAAGAGCTACAGATTCCTGCAGCCTGTGACAATAACCTAATGAATGATCATTTTCATTAATCGTTTATGTAACTAATGTCCTGTGTGTTTATATTTTCTTCTTGTTTTACATTGACACTCTAGAAAGGAAATCCAACAGTGATTCCTATCTACTTTATAACTTTTGTATGGTAATAAAATTAATATACAATCACTAGAGAAAATTTGAAAGACAAAAATTTTTAATTTAAAATCTCAAAGCTAAGATATTTCCATTTGGGTGGCTTCCTATATCCCTTTATGAAGTCTTTTAGGAACTCAGAAACTTGAATGATGCTTTGTAATTACACACTTGCATGGACTAGACTATAAGCTGATAATGATGCCCCCTTTGTGTTTGAGAAGACAGTGACACTGGCCAAGGGAAGAAAGTGAGCGAACGGGTCTTTGAAAGCACCTGTGAAGGACCCCTTTTCCTGCATCGTGTGTTGACGGGTAGCACCTTCCTTTATACCCGTGCAGAAAACAAAGCTGTGCACGGCTGCAAACCCATTCTTCAGACTTTGTCTCGGTTTCATAGACCCTGTGCCATCTCCAGCACCACATAATTAATCATCTTAAAAGTGAAAGGCATCAAGCCAGATTGCTTTTATTGTTGGGTTCTACCAAACATTGAAGGAATTTTTACTCTGAGCACAGTAAAAATAATAAAATATGATAAAATTCCTCTTAAAAATGTCATATACCAAATCCCTATAGCAAATATATACTTAAAGGTAACAAGCTAAATATCTGCTCTTTAAGATTAGGAGCAGGTACTGCAAGTCCTAGCTAGTGTAATAAGACAAGAAAAAATAAAATGAGAGAGGGAGAGAGAGAGAGAGAGAAGGAAGGAAGGAAGAAAAACTAAACTGCCCTTTTAAAATGACATGACTTTCTACATGGGAAAATGTCAAAGGATTGACATTCACACATGCGTGTGCACACTCACACACACACAAATTTCCAAAAACTAAAAAAGAAATGTAGCAAAGTCTCAGGACGCACTATTCATACACAAAGTCAGCCACTTCTCTACCAGCAGTTGGAATTTTTAATCTAGAAAAGCCGTGTAAAAATAAAGCCATACAAGTATAGGTAACTGATCTTTGACAAGGATCTTTAAAAAGCCCTTGTTAGTCTTCTCGGGCTATCATAACAAGATCCACAGTTAGGCAGCTTAAACAGTGAGGGATCATTCACAGATCTAAAGGCTGTGGGTTTGAGATAAGGGTGCCAATGTGGCTGGATTCTGTTACGTGAATGAAAGATAAGCTACAGATGGAGTTAAAATATTTGTAGAACACGTACCTGGTCGAGGATTTCTATACCAAATATCCAAAGAACTCTAAAAACTCAACAATAAAGATGAGCCTGGTGGTGCACACCTTTAGTCACAGCACGTGGTCGGTAGTGGAAGGCAGATCTCTCTGTGAATTTCAGGTCCAGCCCGGTCTACATAGCAAGTTCCAGGATAACCAGAGCAAATAGAGAGATCTTATCTCAAAAAACAAAAACCAAGAAAACAACAAAGGTCAACAATAAAAAAAAAGTATGATTAATAAGTTGACTTCTCCATAAATAAAATATACAAAATGGAAATAAAAAATATAAGGAGATATTCAATGTCATTTGTGGTTAACAAATTATAAATTAAAAAGAGGGACATAACTTGTCTAATAAGATGGTTGAAATAAAAAAAATGTTACTATTGTCTGCGTGGCAAGGTTATGAAACAAGAGGAGTTCTTTTTTTTTTTTTGATTTTTCGAGACAGGGTTTCTCTGTGTAGCTTTGTGCCTTTCCTGGATCTCGCTCTGTAGCCCAGGCTGGCCTCGAACTCACAGAGATCCGCCTGGCTCTGCCTCCCGAGTGCTGGGATTAAAGGCGTGCGCCACCACTGCCTGTCAATAAACTGAAAATTTATGTCCACACAATTGCTGGCATTTAATTATGTATTGCAGTGTATACATAATCACCCAAACCTGGAAGCAACGAGATATCCTGTAAGTAAAGGAATAAACTAACTATGTGCATTCATATAAGGGGAAATTACTTAGCAATAAGAAGAAATGAACAGTAATTTGTATAAGATACAGACAGATCTTTAATATGCCTTGCTAACTGAAATAAATCCATCTGAATACTATGATTCCTGCTTTATAACCTCTCAGAAGACACAAACCACAGCAGCACAAAAGGATTAGTGATTGGGATGGACAGTGACTAGGTGAAGCCCTGGGTATTTGGTGGGACAGTAAAACTGTTCTGTGTGGCGTTTCTGTTATGGTTACATGATAGCATGCATCTGTAATCACCTACAGCATCAGAGAAAAGATGCAAACAAGCATACTGATGTATGCAAACTAAGAAAGCATTTAAGGGGTGGGGAGTTCCCAATGGAAAGCAGAATTATTAAAAAATTGTATTTATATTACAGTGTATGAAACAACGTTACAGGGGAGGGAAGGAGGGAGAGGCAGAGGGAGAGGGAGGGAGGGACAGAACTGCTGACCTAGGTAACTTTGGAAATGAAGAGAAGCCCTCAGGTTAGAAGCAGAAGCAACTATTAAATGGTGTGACTAGTGGTGGCCTGGGTTCCGATGTTGCCGGAGTGAAAAGTTGGGTGAGTAGGCGGCAGATGGTGGGAACCAGCGAGTTTACAGATCCACACGGCAGTGGATGAGACTTGAAGGCATTGCTGTGAATCCACATTTGATTATGGAGATGCAGATGGTTACATGTGGAAATGCTTACAGATGTTTCTGAGTTCATATAATAAGTATTGTATGTGCACATACACATACACGTATATTTCTGTGCTTTAGTGGCTGACAGAGGTTAGAAGGAGCAGTACCCTAGTAGTGGGTAGGTACAGGGTGTCAGGGGGCACCCAGAAGCCGACTGAAAAGTTCCCAATGGCCAAACAAGGAGCAGTTTGAGCAACAAAATCAAGTGCTCTTAGGTTGTAACCTAGAGTGTGACATAAATATCCTTGAGGCTCTCCTCATGTAAACAAGCCACTGAACAAATACATATGTGGGAGAAAAGACACATCTCCCCCACATGAGAATTTGGAAACGTTTATTTAGACATTCTGCCTTCAGGGAGGTAACCCAAAACTCACTGCTCCCTAAACATAGACTGCATGTAGCAACTTCCTTTCAGAGAGACACTATGGAAAAGTGGGCGGAGGAGATCAGGGAGGAAACTTTGCGGAGAACGCTGGACAGCTGGACACACACTGCCTCAGCCAGGCGGTCCAGGTCACTGTCAGCAGGCTAGGTCCCTGCCCGGAGGGTGCCCTTAGTGCAAAGTGGTGAGTCTTCACCTCCTTCGTCTCCGCCCTCCCACAAACCGTAAAGGTGACGTCTCAGGAGGAAAGGATGTCAATCAGATCCAAAGTTGGGGACCTTCTACAAAGAAAACATAAAAGCTGACTGGCACTCCTTAAAGCTGTTCAGGTTATCCACGTAAGTGAAATTTAAAAGAAATGTTACAGCCAAGGACGCCTTAGGGAGATAAGGTGAGAAATGGATAATGTCCTATTCTGGCCTTGATTCTTCTTGTCCTGCTAGTTCATCACTGACAATGTAGCAATATATGATACTGAATGTACCATAGTAGTTACTGTGTCAGTAACCCAGGGAACTGGTTGCAGGGCGCATGGGAACACTGTACTGGCTTACAATTTTTATCTAAGTCTAAAACTGTCCTTAAAACAAGATTTAAAAAATGTGTTACCTAGACTTTTTCATTCCCACCCTGTGGCATGACTTAATTTCAAGAGACTACTCATGTGAAATTCAGGGTGAGCAGTCTCCCTGTGATCCTCTGCACCCCACAATTACAGAACCTTCCTCATTGCTGTGATCAGAATGATGGTTGGGCTGAATCTGAGGCTCCCTTCTCAGAGGAATAGGTGAAGGTTTGCATATATAATACCCTCCATGGGGTCATGTGTTTAAACACTGGGTCAATGGCTGGTGGTAATGTTTGAAGATACTGTGGAACCTTTGAAAGGTCAGATCTGTCTGGAAGAGGTAGGTCACTGAGGGGTAAGCCCTGTGATTCATAACCCAGCTCCATTTCCTATCCCACCTGTTCCCTGATCCTCCCTGAGGGAAGCAAGCCTCCTCCTCATGGACAATAAACCTTTCTCCATTAAGTTGTAGTATGGCCAGTGTTTGGTCACGTCAATGGCAAAGTAACGAATACAGCACACATGACACTTAGTCTCTTCATCCAGCTACACAGAAGAAGACAGAGTCCAGCTAGGGACATGTGACGGGCTACTCCTGGCTCATGCTCTGTATGCCTTTACTCTACAATGACCTCAGAGAGAGCCAGGAACCTCAGCATGGCATCCATGGCTGTCCTGGGGCTTCAGCGCCCAGCACCAGCATTGAGGATAATGTATATGGACGTGGGCTGAGAAGAGACGTCAGTCGCTTTCCAGAGCACCGAGAGAGAAGGTTCCAATGACCAAAGAGTTGCTTCACACTCAGACTGCTTGAACAAGAACCTGAAGGACAAAAGCATTTTGTTGATTGCTCTGAAAATGTGGGCACTTAAACTGAGCTATGTAAATGAGATATTAAATCCCCATAAATTGTGAGACCTTCTTTTAGCATTTGGCCCATAAATTATGTCCCACCAGAGCTTTAGATTGTAAAGTTGCCCCCATTCCAGACCGTTTTTATAAATTATAAACCCCAGAGTGTCAAATTATATGTAATGAAAACCATATATAAGAAATTTGTATTTTAAAGGACTTAATAAATTTCTTATTTTACTAATGTTTCTCAGTCTTATCTTAATGGAAGAGAAGAAAAATTAACATTTCATGCTTTCTCTTTTGGTTGCAATTCCAGGAGAGCACGAATTGTCAGGAAAAATGCTTTTCTTGGGCCAATTTTTTGAATAGAGGAGGACCAGCTGCAGAGATAAGGCTCGTGTCGAACCAGACCTGTGCGGTTGTGTTTGCTCTTGGATCTTATCTGTCCACAGCAGCAACTGCAGCTTCATGACAAATGAGGTTCAAAGAGCTGGAGCCTATGTTTGGGCCTCTCACAGGAATGTTTTCCAGGAGCACCACAGATTTCGTCATTATGTCCATCCCCACTCAAACTCTTTGAACGCTTATCATCTGCCACCATTTCCTCCTGCCTGGCCCCAGAGCGAGCATCATTTGTAATCGTTAGGAGAATGGAATGTGGTGTGTTAATGTGTGTAATACTTACATTTCAAAGGCATCCTAGAGGCCTGGGGATAGATCTCAGCTGTATAGTATTGGCCTCAAATAACTTCAGTCCCCAGTACTGCCAAAATAAATAAGTAAATAAATAAAAGATTGGAAACACCCCTTTAAAGTGATCTCAGATTGGAATATTTTGCAATTATTTGCAGTCAGTTACTTCCATTTACAGTTTATGAGCAGCACAGCTTTTACAGTGCAGATAAATTAAACCAATGCCATTTGGGACATAGAGATGACAATTAGGGATTGTTTCTCTCTCTTTTGTGTGGGAAGATGGTACTGACTACGGGAAGAAGCACAGAGGGAGGCTGATAAAGACGGATGCTTTTAGGGTGTTCAGATTTCCCTAGAGTGAGATGGGATTCATAGACCAACTGTGGTTTTCTGCAAAGAACCCATTGTTCACATCCTCAGAAAAAATGACTGGACTCAGTGGTCAGCAGAGCTGAGGGAGGGACCTGCCAGCACTGGGGAGGGGACCAGAGACTGGCATGATGGAAGAGATGGAACTTAAAATTCTTAGAAAGCAAGACTATTGAGCCCACTGGCTTCTCTGAATGGGGCTCCTAGCCATGGCCTGGCCCGGCTTCTCTCCGACTCCTGTGCCCCCCCATCAGGCAGACTCATCCAGCCTTGCTGGGAGGTGGCTTTCCTTGGCCCCAGCCAGCTCCTGGCTGCATGCTATGCTCCACACAGCTATCTAGCCCAAATAGCTCAGCTTTGGGGGAGCTGCAAATCATCTCAAGGAGCCAGGAGTGCCCCATCACTAAAATCAGATTTTTTTCCCTCCAGTTTAGTAATTTGCTCGTTTCATAGTTAGTGGGTTTCATCCACAAAGATTGTATTATTAGAAAATAAAACCCAGTGTGATCTTTCATGGTGTTCCATGCAGGTCTGCGCTACCCGCTGAAAGCTCTTCAAGAACTTGGTTAGGAAACGCTGGTCATCCTGCCTTCTCCAGAGCCGACCCCAGGATTCTGAATTCCTCTGCAGAAACTGGAGACCCTTGTTTATAAAAGTAAATTTGAAAAATTGTTATCTGCATAAGCATTTCCATGCAGATAATCAAACTAATCAAATGGCATTTACAGAAGGAAAACAAAAAAAAATCAGTTACACAAAGACCACAACAACACAAGTGATATTTTTAGAGTAAAAGATTAAGATACATATTGATATATATGAGGGAGAGAGGAAGGTGGCTGTGCTCACCACTAAGCCACCAATGTCACACCAATACACATATATAGTGTGTATTTGTGTGTGTGCATATGTATATATATATATGCATGTATCTATATATATGCAACTATGTCCCAACATGAGCAAAGTCAAAACTCAGAAAGTATAAACATAAGTTAATTTATGAGGTTATTTTGTTTATTATAATACCATTTTGTGGTAGAAATATATTAATAGCTCCTATGGTAAGATTTAGATTGAGTTTGGTTCCTTCATAATGAAGTTCACATATCATCTTATAAAATTACCTATAAATTTTTAATTATTTTGATTTTAATTTCACTTAATATTGTTTTGTGATTATTTCAATTATTGGGTTGTTGATGATTTCAATTTAAGTTATTTAATTAAATATTTTAATTAATTCACAGTATTTTAAATTACTATTCTTAATTAACAAATCGGGACTGGGGAGATGTCTTGGTGAAGGACTTGCCGTGCAAACATATGGACAAGAAAGAGTTCAGATCCCCAGCGCCTAATGTAAAAACCCAGACAGGTGGTACACACCCGTAATCTCTGTTCTGGGGAGGCAGAGACAGCCCCCACATTGACCTCTGACCTCCACTTGTGTGTACAGACGCATGCCTGTGCCTGCATGCATGGATGAGTACACACAACACACACACAGAGGAAAATGACGGGATAGGCGTGGAGCACTCAACCTAGCTGAGTGTTTGATCTCTGCTTGGGGGAGGGGCAAAAGAGAAGAGGGGAGGAGAGGGCAGGAGAGAGAAGAAGGGAAGGATGGAGGAGAGAAGGAAGGGAATAAAGGAGAAAAGAAGGAAAAAGAAAGCATATATACAGACATTTTAATGCTGTAACTAGCTTAAAGAAGAGTAAACAAAATAAACACTCCAATTCTTAGTGCGAGAGGAAATAATCAAAACTGGGAAGGCCCCGGTGTACCTTCCCTAAAGCATAGCCTTTCCCACATTTCTCTGGAACTATTCCTCTGAATTTTATGTCAGCCTGTCCTGATTTTTCATTATAACTGATGGCCTACGTATTGCCCCCAAATAATATTTAGTGTCACTGAGCTTAATGTACCTAGAGTCATGATTGTGTGACTTCCTCCTTTGCACGGTTGTGTTTTGCCCTGTATTCTTGTGCGTGGATGCATCCTGCTCACCCATTCTCCTGCTGATTTAGATTGGAGTGGTCACTAGGTTTCTGCTGATGTGACCGATCCGCAATCAATACAGTCTTCACTTGTCACTTAAGCCACGTGTGTAGGAGATTCTCAGATCGACTCCTAGGAGCAGAGCTGGGTTGTAGGATTTTCAGATATATTAAATTAGGCTAAAACATATTCGTAAGTGGCAGCCTTGCTGATGTTCCTACAGGCAAAGGCTGAGGGTGCCTGTGGGGCATCACATCCTCTGAGACTCCAAAATCTTTGATTTTGGTATCTTCCAGCATAGTGAACATGGAATGGTATCCCATTGTGGCTTTTGATTTTTTTTTTTTCTCCCGAGACAGGATTTCTCTGTGTAGCTATGGTTGTCCTGGAACTTGCTCTGTAGACCAGGCTGGCCTCGAATTCACAGAGATCCACCTGCCTGTGCCTCCAGAGTGCTGCGATTAAAGGTGTGCACAACCACCACCTGTGGCTTTTGCTTTTATTTCTCCTACTATCTATCTGCTCTTCTTGTATGTTTATGGGCCGTCTGTATTTTCATTCATTCTGCTTCTAAGTAGAGTACCTTTGAGTACTCCCCATATGCTGAGAACTCTTTGAGTCTCTGCTTGCTTGGAATTCCTCAGTCTACTGATTACCTGTTTTCTATTGGGCTGGTTTTCTTCTTCAGAGGAATTCTTGGTGTGTTCTAGAAATTTCCCATGTCAGACATGCTGCAGTGGTCATCTCTTAAGTTTAAGGTTTTCCATTTTGCTTTGTGGTGTTTTCTGATGAATGGAAACTCTGTTTTAAAATAGGCAGGTCATTTCTAATACTGTCCTCTAAAAGCTTTAGACTTTGCACTTTTAAGACCTTACTTTCATTTGAAATATATTCTTGTGTATTGTATAAACAAGGAGTCCAATTTCTTTCTTTTTCCCACATGGAGAACTGACTCCCGGCACCATTTTGAATAGGCTGCCTTTTGCTCACTAGTCTACAATGCTTTCTTTGTCCTGAGTTATGTGCTCACCACCCCCACCCCTGTAATATCCTACATATGTATATATCTGCTTCTGAGTTCTTCTGTTTATCCAAGTGTTAGTTCCTCCATGCCAGTGTGCCAATGTTTCAGTTACTCGTAAGCAGAAAGGGATGATGATCGTTTTCAAAGTTAAACTCACAGAGCCTGACACATGTTAAATACTGAACTAGCTAGCTTCATTATACATATTTTAATACATAAAGTTTGTAGAAATTCAGTGAAAAATAACCACTTTCTGCGTTTGTTTTGTGTTGCCGTGGCTGTTTAGAGATTTCATAAATGCAGCTATTCAGCCATTGCCTTTGCTCATATTGGGGCTCTACAAACAGTGCATAAGTGTATGAGACCTGCATACTGAGTCCTTTGAACTAAAAGATATTGGGAGGCCTCTGAGGTGAAGTCTCTCTGACCTTCCCCCTCCTCTTGTCCCTTCAACCTGCTTTACCCCCAAGGAAGTCGGAGAAAATGGCATTTCTGCATCTCTAGATGGGCCATGGGGAACTAGAACTCCATCTCAAGAGTAGCTGTGAATCCCAGAAAGATCACTCTCCATTCTCCCTTAAAGACTGTCCTCACAGAGAGTTCTTTCTCCATTCTCGTGAAAGAGTGGTCTCCAGAGAAGCCACGAAGACTCTGGACAGGCAGGCCTTACTCGGTCCCTCCTCATCCACCATCACAGCCTTTTGTCCAACCACATTTCAACAACAGCTGTCTAACTTTTCTCTACCTAAACGCAAAAGGCTTCCCCGGGCCTTTGGGTCTTCAGCTCTGATGGCTTCTGTGCTGTGGAACACGTGGATGGAGTAGATTTGTTCACACGCCTCTCTCATTAGCCTAGTCTTTGTTTTGATGGCCAAAAGATGAGAAGCCTTCCTACCCCATGTGGTCCACAAAATCCATAGGTAGGTAATGATGACACTACAGAGTTGGTCTCCTCAGTCAACATCCTTTGGAAGGTTTCGGAAGGAAGGCTTTGCTTGGATGTTTGTTTGGTTTTCTCTGCTGAGTTTTGGAAGACAGTCATGCTGAAAGCCTGAAGAAGCATGTTCAGGAAATATGTTCAGTGATAACTGTCCAGAAGTCCCATTTTCTCCGCCATGAATCTGCACATAGCCACAGGTGCCTTATCAAAGAAACCCATTTAATGACGGAAGAGAGAGAAGTGCTAAATTTTAACTATTACTGAAAGGAATATTCTTTGCTCTGTTGTTCTTAGATTTCCACAGAATGCTTGAGTCCAGATGTTAAACTGTTTCTTCAGAAGCCTTGTTAAACAGCCAGAGAGTTAGATTTTCCAAGGCATTTCTAGACTCTGGCCTATTATCATAACACATAGGAATCCAAGCTTTCAAAGCACAGCTTTGGCTCAGAACTGGATCGGCAGCTGCAAAAAATATGTGCGAAGGCCCAAGTTCACGGACTGGGACGCAGTGCCCTTGAATGATAGACGTGTAAGCAAGCTGCCTTTCCTCCCAACTTGTCAAAGACTCAGTCAAACGTGTAAAGTATATGGAATCCTTGATTCTATCAGAACTCATTGGAACATGATACAGTCACTGCAAGCTGGCACTTGAGTTCTGCTGTAAAATATCACAGGTAAAAGTTTCCAGTGTTATTTTTTATTTTAATACTTTTGATTCTAACAGACTTTCACTGTGTATCCCTAGGCCAGCCTTGAACTAGGATCGGTCTTCCCACGTCAGCTTCCCACATACTGAGATTATAAAGCATCTTCATGCCTTGCTTTCTTTTTCTTTTTTTTTTTTATCAATTCCTCTACCAGTACTTCTACAGTGCTAGTTTTATTTTACATTTTACTCTAGTTATATCATGATTTCTTGAAACACTAATAAAATAACCTTTCACTGAAATATTGTGTACATATTATTTGCCTAGGAAACTGATACTGTGCTTTGCCAAGGATGGAGAGAAGGGAGGTCCTGTCAACATCTTGAGGGCAGAAAGAGGGGACTTATGGGGGAAACCTTTGGATTATACCACACTGACTAAACATAAAGAGTTTTCTTTTGGGGAGATACCAGGCAAAGGCAGAGACAGTAACGGTAAGAAACTGGCCGCCGTGGGGAGATTGTATTGCTCTGAATGGAGGGACATTATACTCATTTTTTTTAAAAGACGGGTTTCCTGTAGCTCAGACTGGCTACAAAGTTGCTTTGTAGTCAAGGATGACCTTGAATCCCTAATCCTCCTATCTCTGTCTCCCACATACTGGGACTGCAAACCTGTGTCACCACACATGGTTGGCTGAGACACTGAGATTTGTTAGGAGGGTCCAATCAGAAGAGGCACATGAACAAGTACTCAGTTTCCCACTAGGTAGAATCCAGTGGGCTCCAACAGCAGGCCATTTCTCTGTTTGTATCACATAACAAATAACAATGGAACAGATAGTGTGACATGCTGGACTTCGCCCTCATGGAACCTGTGCGTCAGACCAAACTGAATTAGGAAGATAGTTTGCAATGAGTCTATCCAAAGCCCTGAAACAAAACCTTACAAATATTTTAAATTGGGTAAAGACGTATTTAATTCCCTGCTATTGCTACTGTCCCAGGAATTTGGTGCATATAAGGATTTTTTTTAAAATCAATCCTCTTTGTTTAAAAAAAAAGTATATATTTACTTATGTATTTTATTTATTTATTTATGTAGACATGTGACTGTTGTGTATTGGTACATGTGCATGTGTGTGCACTGGCCTGTGGAGGCCAGAGGCCAACATGGGGTGTCATTCCTCAGGTGTTTGGTGTGTGTGTGTGTGTGTGTGTGTATGCGCGCGCGCGCATGTGAGTTGTATACATATACACACATTGATGTCATTCTTGCTCTTTATCTTGTCTTTTGAGATGGGGCCTCTCACTGACTTCAGTACTTGCCATTTGACTAGACCGACGGGCCAGCACGCTCTGGGGCCATATTCTCTGTGCTGTGATTACAGACATGCATACCCATACCTTCTCTTTCACATGGTACTGGGGAGCTAAACTTGGGTCCTTGTAATTTGCAGCAGGTACTTTACTGATCAACCTATTTCCCCTTCTCCTGCCTTTTTTGAATCATGGCCTCTTCACTGGTCTGAAGCTCACTGATTCCTCTAGACTGGCTAATCAGCAAGCTCTAGAGGTCAGCCTGCTTCCAACTCTACAGTGCTGTGGTTACAGGTGTTTGCCATCACACCCAGCATTTTTACATGGGTTCTGGGGATCAAATTCAGGTCTCTATGCTTGTGGCAAGCACTTTACCAACCAAGTCCTCTCCCCAGCCCAGTCTTCTTCCTCTCAAATTGGCCAAGCAGGTGCTACATTGGCTGGGTAATCCAGAATGAAGGCCTGTAATAGCATGTGGGAGCCCACTCCCACCTTTTGAAAGGTTCTTAGATGCAGAGAGGAATTAAGAAATGATAGATAGAAAGATAGTGACGAGGAGAAAGACAGAAACACAGGATAGCTTCAGGAGGGTCTGGATCAATACCCAATGGCCTCGTCCTTTATTGAAAAGGGCTTTTTATAACATGCCAAGAGGAGAGGCAAAAGACCTCCCCCTTGCAAGATCAAAGCACACCATACAGCCAAGTGTAGACTCTTCCACACACCTGGTAACCATGCCTGTGGTCAAGTCATCCCATTATGCAGCCCTGTTGGGTAAAGCAAGCTCAGATTCTCTGACCCTGAGTAATTTGGGCCTCCACAATAGCAGTGCAGAGAATTCCTCTGGGCAGTATGCTATAGGCTTTACATTTACATCTGCCTAAGTCCTGTCCCAGCTCTTGATTAGCCCAAGGTGTCAGCTGATCCTTCTGTTTCCAAAGACCCCTCCATTCAGAGTGGAAACCAGCATGGCTAGAATACACATAGGCAATCCACTCTGTGGGGAGCCTCAGAATGGCAGGGAAGCTCTACATTTGCCCCCAGACGACGACTCGGCACTTGCCATCATGACAGCGATCAGGAGCTGCAGAGGTGCCTCTCACGATCCTTACAGTTAAGACTTAGGAGAATTAGTTATCTGCTGTTCTAGCTTCTGGAGCTAGACAGAAGTTCCATGACTGGTCGTTTGGCTGAGGGGAGGGATCAAGAAATGAGTGGCAGTGCTGGCCATCAAATGATCCCCTGCTATTGAGTGAAAGAGTACACCGTGTGGTGAAGGAACACAGCCTCCGCTCCCCCACTTGCTTTGCCAGGCAAAGGACCATCTACTGCAGGCAGGTCTCCTGCCTTTCTAACTGGTAGGAATTCTCTTTGCTTACTTGGCCTTTGCTGCTGATCTGTTTTTTCCAGTCTGATCCTAAGCACCCGGGTTCCACTTTTCCAGATGCTTGCTTAATTCAGTCAGTTCATAACCATTTATTGCTATTTCTCGGACTCCCACCTCTCTATCAACCTGCTATTTGGTTTCTTCCATGGGTGACAGTAGCTGAATGTTCTCACATATCCTGAGGGACTTTTGTGATAATGTGGTAAAGCGTGGGTGAGACCAGGCATGGCTGCCAGGGGTCCGGGCCAAGAGACCCCGTCTGCGCAGCTGTAAAGAGCATCTGTGGGTACGCTTAGCTCCCACAAACCATCTCAGCCCATGGATGAACAATGGAAGCCACAACAGCTAGACCCCTTTGACAGGGACTCTGCTCTTCCACGGAATCTTCTTCCTTCCCACTCCCATCATCAGAGTGCAAGCTCCTTGTTGGCTCCTGTCCCCAAGGTTGCTGCACCCCGTAGGAAAGGGTCTAAGTAACAGCAAACAGCATCAGGAGTTACTACAGAAGTGAATGCCACCTGCTTTAGGAACATCAAAGAGCTGAGTACCTGCTGAGGGATAAGGTAGCCTTCGCTGAGGAGGCCATGTTGGACTAGGTCTAGAACCATGTGTAGAAGGCCTACTTGGAGAAAGGCGAGGCTGTGTTAGTCAGTGTTTGAAGAAGAAAGGAAGTATACAGAATCTCCACAGAGCAGTAGGATACTTGATGTGATTGGAACTCAGAGTTGAGGGGGGGAAATTGCGAAGTGAGGCTGTGAATGCCAGAGTGGAGTGACTGTGGTTTGCCCCACTAAGGAAAAATAATGAGGTTATTCATTTGGGCCACAGTGCAAGCACATCTTTTCCTTTGGACGTATCTCTGTTGTTGATCAGAAGATCAAGATGCCAGACTCAGGGATGCTCTGAAGGGGTCCTGTAGTAGTTCACACCAGAGATGCCCAGCTGTGACTGTGAGAACAGGAAATGAAGTATGAAAGTGGGGGGTGCTTAGCTGTTAGCTCCAGAAGGTCAGAGCATAAGGTTCTCTTTGTTCTCTCTTTCTTCCCACCTTCCTGCTTATCCAATGTAATAAGCCCACTTGTTGCTACCATTGCTGGTAGATACATAGAATTATCAGGAGGTAAGTAAATAAAAATTTAATGCCCTTCCTCATCTGCATTTTCATATACTAGGTTTTCTTTGATTCATTTTGGTCATCATAAGAGAATACCAATATTTTAATAGATATGTGTAATTTGCCCCATTTTAAATACTAAGCTATGTACTACAAAATAATTTGGGTTTTTTTTTAGATTTGTGTGTGTGTGTGTGTGTGTGTGTGTGTGTGTGTGTACACAATTAAGTGCAGACACCCTTGAGGGCCAAAAGAGGGTGTTGGCAAGCTGGAGTTAATAGTGGTTTTGAGCTGCCTGACATGGGTGCTGTGAACTGAACTTGGGTCTTCTCCAAGAGCAGTATGTGCTCTTCTTACCTGCTGCACAGTCTCTCCTACCTGCCCCACTTACTGCTTTTTAAAAGCAAGTTGCTTTATAGGTATAGAACTAGTAAGATTTCCAAGAAGTACTTTAAAAAAAAAAAAAAGAAGAACAGAATACACGACAGTATATTAAAAGGGAGAAAAGCACAAATCAAAACTATATTTTTATATGTAGAATTGTGTACATGCATAGAAAACAGTTTGAAAGGAAACAACACAAAATGATAACAGTGATTTCTTCTTGGAGAACCAAGAGTGGAGGGGATAATCTCTCAGTTAATCTTTATTTGGGGGATGAAACGATGGCTCAGCAGTGCTTGCTACTCTGTCGTGAGGACCTGAGTTTGGATCCTAATACCCTTGTCAGGCAGTTCACAAATGCTTGTAACTCCAGCTCCAAAGTATCACACGCCCTCTACTGGTCTCCATGGGTACCTGCACACACAGGTGTACATACACTTATATAAATAAACACACACATATGCTAAAACAGTTTTTAAAAACTTACTGTTTCACTGTTTTATTATGAAAGGGAAAGGTAGAGAGTATAAAGATGAAGCAAAGCAACTCAAAACAAAGCCTTTTCAAGCCCGAAAAGTCTTCTTTGGGGCATGCATTTATCAAGGGCAGAAGAAATCATGATGTCTTTGTCTAACACTGGAGAGGAAGGATTGGGTTTCACAAATGATTTGTTTTTTAGTTACAGCTGTTAAAGTTGTGAGCGATTGGAAAGCCATTACTCTAATACCCTATTTTAAACTAGAAAAATCCATATTGCAACCTGGACCTAGGACAGCTGATTTCAAGCTAACAGTTTAAAATCCCATGTGCCTGGTATTTCATTTCTACAGCAGAAGAAATAAAACTTGCCTGTAAAAAGGATGCCAGGAGAGACACAAGATGTCTGTAAGCAAAGTGGCTGACACCTTCTGAGTCTTATTTAAATGTGATATGGTATGTCCTAGAATGTGGTCTATGTGTAGACTGTGTAGACACATACTGACAAACACTGAGCACACCTTACATATTGTTTATCAACTATAAAGGTGCAAATCATTATTTAGGATGATCTTACAAAATCCCTGGGTCAGTATTAAAAAAAAATCACAATCAGTTCTTTGAGTTTTTTATTTCAAAAAGCCTTCTTTCAGATTTAAATGGAATAGACAACCTTTGTTTTTATTGCTTAAAATCACAGTGGTGCCCCTTGGAAATCGCTCATTCATGGCAGCTGTTGTCTAATTAGGTGAAAATGATCATCTAAGAAAGTCTATCAGTTGCTGTAAAAGCAAGATGATTATAACTCAAGCATCTTTCCAGATGCTGGTGAACTGCTGGAAAGCTGTGAGCTTAGCTTTCCACCCTGACAGAGTTTTAAGAGGTCAGGGTACGTTTTACCATAGCGTCTAGCAATGTGAGTTTATTCAGACCTCTGGGCAGACATTCCTGCACACTCAGGCCGAATCAATGAATCAACTATTGTGGGCCAGCTCTGCTCTCAGCTGCGAAGAGATTTTTTAAGCATACTAAGATTTTATTCTATGTAGTCTAAGAAAGGGCAAAATGTATTAAACCTTCAAATGTCTCATCTTTCTTAAATTAGTAATTAAAACTTTGCCAGAGATTTAATTGGGAGCAATGGAAAGTCTACCAGCAGCTGGGGGATTTTTGCTTGGGGGAAAGAAAATGGCCTGCCCATAACACCTCAGGAAAAAAAAAATCCATATGTATATAGGAAATGGGAATATCCAAGAAGTGGACACAGCCGTAGAAAAACTCAGCAAGGGAGGTCTAAACCCTTAAAGAAATATATTGTATTTACATTTATGTTTCAAATGACAATTTTCATTGAATATGGTTTGATGGCTCTCCTTTCATCTATAATGCTTTCTTTGCAATTTAACATATTATTTTCAGTCTTTGATGTGATTGGTTTTGAATAAAAAACGTCATAAGAGTGTTGTTTTCCCAACTGGTTCTTTATAAATGTCTATAGTTTGTTTTACACTGACAATGCATTCAATACTTATAGAAATTGCTAAGAGAGTAGATTTTTAAGTCTACTTGCCACAAATAAATGGTAAATACATAAGGTAATACACATGTTACTTTACTTGATTTAACCACTCCATAAAACATAGATGTATCTTAAAGCATGTTATTTCCCATAAACACAATTTCTGTTTCTTGGATTACAAAGAAGTAAATCTTAAAATATAAAGTTTATTGTATTCTGTATAATCTTTCATAAATGTTGATGAATGCCTGGCAGCTGTTCTCTTGATCTTCTTTGCAAACTTGATAATGATTTCATGATATTGAATTTGCTTTTCTTAATGCTGAAAGCTCATATTTTATTCTGATGATTTGAAAGTGATAATTGGAAATCAATTAATTATCAATTAACATCAATTGATTATCAATTTAAAAAATAGAGATTGAGTAGAATGTATCTCAACTTACAAGCAAAATGTTTAGGGGCTGGAAATGTGGTAGGACACTTGCCTAGCATATGGCCTAGCACCCCCTAACACACACACACACACACACACACACACACACACACACACACACACA
>CABHPR010142751.1:18904-40608 GCA_902168415.1 Peromyscus melanophrys
ACACACACACACACACACACACACACACACACACACACACACACACACACACGAGTTCAGAGTTCATGATGAAATAACTTTCCTTTGATGATTAGCTTCTTTTTCTGTTGTTGACTTGGCAGAATCTGCAATCATCTGGGAAAAGAGGTAGCCTCAACTGAGAAAATGCTTCCATCAAACTGGCCTATGGATATGTCTTTGGAACATTTTCTTAATTAATATTAATGTGGGAGTGCCCAGTCCAATATACACAGAGCATACCCTAGACAGATGGTCCTGAGTTATATAAAACAGAAGACTGAGCAAGCCATGAGGAACCAGCCAGTAAGCAGCACTTAGAGTTCTCTGCTTAGAGTTCCTACCTCCAGGTTCCTGCTTTGAGTTTCTTGCTCTGACTTCCCTTCATGATGGACCATGATCAGGACATGCGATCCAAGTAACCCCTTCCTTCCCAAGCTACGTGATGCTTCATCCCAGCAATAGAAAGCAAACTGGGTCACTCCATCCTTCCACATTCCTTAGTTTCCCAAAATGAAACTGCATTTCATGGACATCTCGTGTAAACTCTATCAGACATCCTAGAAGGAGTTTTCGAGATGGAATTTGGGCCTTGGAGTGAGACAGGCCTAGGTGCTCCAAGTGGCAGATGCTGCTTCAAGGTCTGACTGTTTAGGCCCCTTTGGGCCCCGCCTTCCGCAAAATCCCAGTTAGTTACAGGATTCAGTAGCCTCAGCAGCAGACTCAAGGATGAGTGCCAATTCTCTGCTTGTCTCAGATGGTCAGGGGCTCATGTCAACACATCCCTGCATGTTCACAACCAAGCCCTGTTTGTTTTAGGTTGACGGTGTGAATGTTCTGTGTCTCATTCCAACAGACATGTGTTTGGGGCATGGTGAGGAAGGACATTTGCTGCATGTGGGGGTCCTGGACCCAAAGGAGCATCGCACCTATATCCTCTCTTTTGCAAAGAAACAAAATACTGGTGGCTCTTGGGTTCTTGCTTCCCTCTTCTCCCAGATATCCTTTTTTTATGGATAACTTCACCTTCTCTGGAGACTTCCGTCTCAACACAGCTCTAGCCACAGCAGTTGTACAGCAGGAACGGGACTGAGCCTTGCTTCCAGTCCAGTTGCTGTAACACAGCACTGTTTTTAAGACCATAAGCCAAGCCTAGCAAAAAATAAGGAGTGACCCCCACTTACACACTCAGGGTTCTGGACACCTGTGTTTGCTTAAAGGCCATATCTCCATGGCTGCATTGATAACCAGGGATGCACACCCTTTGAACAACTAGGTGCCCATACTTTTGCAGTACATTTTTCCTGTAGCAGAGAAAAGCAGAACCTGTTCCTCGGGCATTTGACTGTTTCCCTCTGTAATCTCAGAGACAGTTAGATACTCTTTCTTTTAGATAGTCTTTCTTATGCTAGGCAGTAGATCAAGTGGAACGATAACTACCTGAACCACCTAATTAAACTGAAAGGAACAGCCAGCATATTTGCTCTCAGAATAACGTGAAGGAGGCATTAGATAGTCCTGGCACAGAACCTTGTAGCCTCTGTATAGAAAAGAAAAGGCCTCATAAGACGAAGAGGATGTAGAAGATGAAGGAGGATGACAGAGTAAGGCTGTGGTATTGGTGAATTATAATGTTGACCTGAATTATCCTTTTAACTTTACTTGTAGATCATAATATCTAGTTCTTAAAGGTTCATAAATTGGAATTTTGTTGGGAGAAGGCTTAAAATATTCCAGAAACTCGTTGTATACTGGATACAGTAAGGTGGTTTTCTTTCCAGTGCTACGAGTTGAACCCAGCTTATACTTAGGCAGGCAAGTGCTCTGTCACCAAGCTACATCCCCAACCCTCTTTCAGTCTTCTTCAGTAGGGTCGCACAGTCTCACTCTCTTGCCCAGGCTGGCTTTGAACTCACTCTGTAGCCTAGAAAGTCCTTGAACTTGCCTTCCTCTGAGGATAACAGGTCTGTGCCACCAGGCCCGAATTATTTTGTGAGATGCTTTTAATTTACTAAAGGTATTAGAAGAATATAGTTACAGCTTAAGATATAGAAGTTGTTGTGTGTTGGCTAGCATGCTTTACCTACAGCAGTTACACTGTAATACACTCCTTAGGTGGTTACAGAGTCAGTCAGTCTCTGGCAAAATGAAGCAAAAGAGAATCCAAAGGAAAGAAGTTTGGGGTTAATGACTAAAGAATGATGTTTCCCTAAGTAAAGAAAATCAACACAAAATGACTTAAATTGTAGTGCTGGGATTCAACAAGAGTACTCCATGGAACAACTGAGGAAGAGAAAGGAGGGGGAGGGAATTCTCCTCACTTTCTAAATCATGGCTCAGAAATCTGTTATAAAACACCAAGAACGGAAAAGCCATTACATAGAGTATAAAGAAATACTTGGGTCTACAGTGCCATCGCACTCTTGGATTTGGTTTCCACAGACATGCTCTGATATTCCCACAAGCGTCTGGAAAATCGACTCCTGGGTTTTTCTGTCTGGAGGTGTGGTGGTGTTGGTAGTATTTGCTGTATGGCTCACTCTAGGTCAGAGTTCTTCAGTCTCCAGCGGATGTTCAAACAGGGAGTCTGTTGAAAGGATTGCAAGGGACTGCTTCCCCAAGGCAATTTTGGATGGCAGTCTGATGGCCTCCACTATGGTAAGGACAATTGAAGCTGTACCTCCTGTCACCTGTGGTCTGTAGGCAAAGTTCCCCTCCAGACGCTCATTATGAGCCATTGTGGCAGCCTCTAAGTGAATTCTAAAATAGATGTTATTGAATGCTTAATACTTGTGAGTTCTAATGTTGGTCTGCACTTTTAGTTGTGAATTGCAATATGGAGGGGGAAATTCTATCAACCTTTGCATGTGTATGCTTAAAATATTTTTCAAATGTTAAAAAAAATTAGAATAATTTCTTAACCTGTTACAAGTAGCAGAAGGAAGAGAGCAGCTGTAATTTTTGAGATATAGAAATTGCTTTGTATCAGTAGATGTTCTTTTCCTGTCACCAGATATATTGCTACAATCTAGTAAGTAAATTTTGCCAAGAGTGCATTTCGTATCCATTTGTAAGTGATCACAGTGAGGACGACTGTATTTTACGTCTTTCGCTGAGTGAATTATTTTTCTGGTAAACAACTTGATACAAAACAGAGTGAAACATTCAATGATTTTTTAACAGCTGTGCTGAATTACAGATTAATGGTCCAAAATAAAATGTAAACTGATTTAATACATAATTCAGCATGAGGGAGGGGAGTAGATATTTTTCTGACAGAGTATAGACATGATTCTCTCCTTTTGAGGATAGTTTCTTTTCCCCCTTAATAACTGTAAAACTGAACCACAGCCAGCCTGAGGAACCCTTTGTTCAGACTGTTTAATGCTGTATTGACTAAGGAGCAACTTGGGAGTTGAAAAAATAGATCCATATTTGAGTTTCTGACCTGAGACTATTTTCTTAAGTAGAGTGCTAAGAGTTCCAGCTGATAAATTGTGAAAGCTCCAGGCCACTGTGCCTGGCAATGAGATTCCTGAAGAGCCAGGCTAAGGGATGCTGAGGCGGCCCTCACAGGAACAAGCCTTCAAGTAATCTTAGGTACTGTGTCTCGAACGTTCTAAATGATCCTTCTTAGATAGTTCTTGGATGCAACTTGAATTTCATTTTTCTTTTTTCCCCACTTCTGCAGTTTGGCTTGATAAAGTTAGGTGTTTACATGCCCAAGGGAAAAATTCACTCAGACTCATTCTCATTACTCACTAGATCAAACACCAGCAGGCCCTAAGCGGGGGCAGGGGGGCTCCCAAACCACAGCCAATACACACACATCTTTCTTATCACTGGGAGCAGACACTCCACCGTGGGTATGTACACAGCTCCCTTAAGAGAATGGGTGTCTGTGGTGGTTAAGCTGATGTTATTGGAGCAAAAACATGAGAATATTTTTATTAGTTGTGTTTCTAGACGTGAAACTTTAGGTTGTAAGTATTTCACAGGGAACTCACACAGCAATTTTATTATTTGTAAGTGAAATGATAGAGTCCAGAAGAAAACATAAGTTAATCTGCAGCTAAAACAGTGTAGGAAGTACATGAACACTGTCTTTGAGAAAAATTTTGCTTTAAAATAAAAAAATGCAAAGCAGTCTCTTTGCCATAATCTCTTAATTGAGAGGGAAAAAGATTGTCTTATTGCCATGAGCTCTTAATGGGAATGGGGGAAGATCATATTATTTCCCTAATGTCAATAAAGAAATAAGAGATGGACTTTAAGAAACACACACACACACACATCCAGGTCACATTAAAAATGTGCTAAACATTGTGAAAACTATTTTCTTCAGGCAAAATAGTATTAGTACACTTTAAAAAATGTCTCGGTGGGTATATGTGTGTGACTACTGGTGCCTTCAGAGACCAGAAGAGGGCGTCAGATCCCCTGGAGGTGGAGTTCTATGTAGCTATGCACTGTCTGACATGGATTCTGGGGAACAAATGGTTCTTGTACAGGAGTAGTTTGGGCTCTTGGCCACTAAACCTTCTCTCTAGCCCTTAATAGTGCACTTAAAAATTAGCAAATGACTAATATCATATGACTAAGTGTCTGATTCTGCAGCTGGATGGCAAGTCTTTTTTGTTGTTGTTGTTTTTGTTTTTGTTTTTCAAGACAGGGTTTCTCTGTGTAGTTTTGTGCCTTTCCTGGAACTCGCTTTGGAGACCAGGCTGGCCTCGAACTCACAGAGATCTGCCTGCCTCTGCCTCCCGAGTGCTGGGATTAAAGGCATGCGCCACCACCACGACATCTCAGGGCTGCTTCTTTTTAAATTCAAGGAAAATGATTTTTCAGCTCTGCGTAACTCCCTTTCCTTGAGGTAACTGTTAGCTGTGGTATTCTGCATACACAGTTTAGTCTTTACCTGATTTGTTCAGTCATGCTCTGGTGCTCCCAGGAAATGGATAAATCTAGGTACATGAAGAAAATGTCAATAATGACAGATTGAACTTTCCCTAAATTTCTAGGTCTCATTGTAGGCTTCCTTCTTTAGGGAGCTCTGGACCCTTGCAGAGAGGAAATGCTTCTCAGATTTTAGTGCTGGGCTCTATCAACACAGGACATCCTCCTAGGTCCTTAAATGCCATGTCTAGAAGCACCAAAATCAAATGGTAAACAGTGTTCATTTACTGTCCTTAGAAGTGTTAGCATTTTGTAGTCCAGTGTGCTTCGTTGGGTAGATAAAGTTCGAGTACCCCAGATGTCTGCCTATTGCATCTTTAAAAGATGTAATCACATCACAAATCTGGGTTAAATCAAATCTCTGATGACTTTTTGTTTTGTTTTGTTTTGTTTTTGATTTTTTCAAGACAGGGTTTTTCTGTATAGCTTTGGAGCCTGTCCTGGAACTTGCTCTGTAGACCAGGCTGGCCTCGAACTCACAGAGATCCGCCTGCCTCTGCCTCCTCAGTGCTGGGATTAAATGTCACCGCCCAGCTCTGGTGACATTTTTATGTTTTGCATTTATGTACGATCATAGTGCAACTTAGAAGGATATATAAAATATAAGGGCAAGCAATCAAAAAGATGGACAAAGAGATAAACAAATAATTACCATCAGGTAGAGCAAGGAATTTCACTGATGACATGCAGACCGACCGACCCACTGTTGGAGATGAGTCACAGAGTTCACTCAGCTTTTTCAGTGGCATATAGATGTGACCTTGATGGGCCTGGGCACACCAAACGGATAAGCAAATCAGTGCCTGTTGGGGTAACCAGCAAGTTGGCGAGCAGGAAGAGAGGCCGATTCTCATGGAAGCAGCTGGACGCTTTCAAAGCCTTAACATTTCATAAGCAGTCCTCCAACTGTCTGTCACTGTGCAGTTCACGATGAACTGGATGAGCAGCTGGGAGCTTTAAGTCTGAGGTTAAATATGAACCAGTGGCAGGGCCTGTGAACTGGCCATAAAGCTAACGTGTAAAATGAGAACGTAAACACTGTTCCTTCCTGACCCAACACTGACAAAAGCTGAAAGCTGAACTTGGGGTGATAAAATTCACGTTTACTTACAGCTCCTGTGTAACATGCCTGTTGTAAGTTTTGAGCCCCACAGAACACCCTTTCACTGACAGCAAAGTTAAATGAACATTAGTGGACTGAGATTAGTTCTTCCTGTGCTGGCTCCAGGAAGTGGTGTAGAGTTTTTGCTTCTGGAGTCAAATGAGGTGAAGGTTTTTTCTTTTGTTTGGATTTTGAGGCAGATCTCACATAGCCCAGGCTGGCTTCATAGCCCAGGCTGGCTCCAAACCTGTTATGTAAGTGAAGGTGACCTTGAACTCCTGATTCCCTTGCTTCTACCTTTGCTGGGACTCCAGGCGTGAACCCCCATACCTGGTGGTACAGATTTGTAGCTTTGGAGTTTGAGCATGGGCTTCGTTCATGCTAGCAGGCTTTCCCATATCTGCAGCCCAGTTTTCATACCTACCTCAATAAAAGCCTTACCAGATGAGGACTTGAGGTGACTGGTTCTTCGTTCTTCTTTGGTTCACCTACCTTGCTCCTTCCCTTGACACACTTACCTTCTTCCCCTACATTCTCTTCACCTTCTCTCTGGCCTCTGTTTGCTGTGGCTGTCTGGAAAGGTGTTTTATAAGAGGTGTCCCTAACCATAGGCCATCTCACCCAGGGATCAGGCAATTTTCCAGCCCTCCAGGAATATTACTGAGAAGATACACTTAGCATGAAGTGCTCGGTGGCATCACCTCCTGGGGCCTCACATGGACAGTGTATGCTGATGTAAGCAATGGCACATATGTCTACACTTGGAGCAATTCTCTGAATTCAAGATTATGGCACAGGAACCCTCTGAATTCAGGTGTACGTTTTATAATTTCTGGAAGAGTAGACTATGTTTTCAGGCGGTCTTCCTGGATTGTTCTAGTAAACTCAAGATTTTATTTTGAAGTGGCCAAAATAAAGCAAAATAAGGCCAAGCTTCTCCAGTGCATGGGATGGGCTGAATCCTTTGAGTCCACTTGAGCACACACATAAAGGTAAAAGTAGGCCATCATGGCCCTACTATTCCATTGAACAGAACTGACACAGTGACAGTCTCAATGGAATCAACCTCAGTCAAACAGCGGCTGAAGTTAGGCAGTGTCAGCTGATTCTGACCCTAAGGTGATTCTCCGTGAATGATGCACCCAGGCACTAAACTAGTGAAATGAGCAACAATAAAACAACTTTGATCTTAGGATTGTTTATTTATTGTAACGTTGACTGTCCTGGAACTCACTATGTAGACCAGGCTGGCATTGACCTCACAGAAATTCACCTGTCACTACCTCCTGAGTAGTGCTGGAGTTAAAGGCGTGTGACACCACACCCAGCATTGATTTTATGATAATTTTACCTGCAGCCCCCTCCCCTTTTTGGTCAATATCAGTTTATAAATTGATCTTCTGGATCCATTTCTAGTTAGAGGTTCCGTATTCATAGTGAATACTGTAATACGCACTTCAAAACTGCTTTAGCTAGAAAGCATTCTCTTCCTCTAGGCCAGCAAAGTAACTAAAAAGCGGTAACGCTGGCCAATCTGCCTTTGCTGCGTCTGTTTAAGTCACTCTCATCAGTTTTTGGAGTCCTGTTCCAGCCCCTCAAATGTCACCTGCAGTTCTCCAGTTGCTGTTCTGAATCTGCAATCACCTTGGATTCTAGGAATGGCAGTTCTGACTGAAAAGCACCTTTATGACAAGGAAACAATCCTACCTTTTCCTGCCCCTGCGAGCATCAGTTAGCTGACGGACCACTCCTCAAAATGAGGGCAGTTGTCCGTGGTGCTGAGGCTGCATCCTGGAGCCGGATCCCTCGCTATCCTCAAGCAATAAGGATGTCTTCAAGCTACATTGAAGAGCCTGGGTAGGAAGGACTAAATTGACCAAGTCTCTCTAGTTATGCATAGCTCTTACCCTGCTCCAGTTCTAACTGTGTTTAATCCCAAATCTCATGGCAATACCCTGAAGACGGACTTGAGTCACCAGGCCCCTCTATGCATTCCTGGTCCCGGTGTGCCACATCACTCCATCTCCTTCTCTACTTTTCATTACTCGTCTCTTTAATTGGTATGTTGACCAGTCTGGTCACTGAGACTCCCTAAGCCGAGACTTGGCCCTGAAACTCCAGGAACAATATTGGATGTACAGGGCCTTTTCAGATCGATCTTTTCCATCTGCCTGTTCACTTCAGGTCTGACATGCCTGGAGTGAGCCTCAGATTCCATACGGTAAGGGAGTGGTTCCTGGGGTCTGCCCATACTTCTCAGGCTGATCCCAAGTTTGCACTTCTCGCATTGTTTCTGTGACCACCTGCTGGTGTTCAATAATTAGTTAGACTGGATCACAGGATTCAGGAAAACACTCGGCTTACATTTACCAATTTATGATCAAGGATGCGACTTAGGAATAGCTGGGGGAAATAATGTGTAGGCCAGCGTATGAAGGTGAGCCAGGACTTCCATGCTTTTTCTGGGTGCACCATCCTCCCAGTACCTCAGGGTGTTCACTAACCCTGGAACTTACCAAATCTTATCATTAAATATTTGTTGCAGCATGTAATCTCCACCCTTTTCCTGGAGATCACTGGGTGAGTGTCCACACTCCAACTGCACAATCAGCTGGTGTTTTGACCAGCTCCATTTGAAAGCTGCCCCCATCCGGCCAGCTATAAATCAGGTGCCATGGAAGGAGGCTTGTTATGAATAACAAAAGACACTTATCACTCAGGAAATCCTCAAGTCCTTAGAGGCTCTGTGCCAGGAACTGGAGGCAAGACCAATTTAAACAAACATACAATACTAAGACTGCTGGATTTTGTGCTCCCTATGGCAGAAAATAACACATCTCCTGAGTCCAAAAGTGGCTCGGGATCAATTAGAGAGAGGTTAAAAAGAAATGGAGCCAGAATATGTCCACAGTCTTCTATTCTTTTGCATTCTCCCTTTCCTTTCCCTCCTAAAAGACAGTTGTGCACAGAACGTGGGGAGCAGGGGCCCCTGTCTCTCTGCTTCCATTGCAGTGGACTATCCTGGTCCTTTGTGCACAGGGATGTCTCACATTTTGAGTCAACCACACATTGGAGTGGGCAGGCAGCTACATGTGACAAGTAGGAAGCAGGCTCTGCTGTTTGTTTCCTCTGCCCCCTGTTTCCTGGTTCCCTGTGGAATGCCCGGGGACAGGAGAGTTGAGCAGAAAGGTACCATTGAGTTGTTAAGTCAGCTTTACCATGCCTGAAGATTAGGCTATACTGGATCTACACAGAAGTAGACCTTGGCCCTTCTCCAGTGGGACAGTTTGGAGCTTGAGCTAAGGTTGTATGAGGGCATGGTCCTTTCTTTCTCTCTCTCTCTCTCTCTCTCTCTCTCTCTCTCTCTCTCTCTCTCTTTACTTTCAAACTCAATATAAAATTGATTTGAGTTTCTTCTATTCAGTAATAAAAATGTTCTTAAGGTCTTCTGGAAGTGTCAAGTTTGACTACATGTTCTTTTCATTATTACTGAATTATGTGACATAATTGTAAAGCAATTTGGGATATTTTTCTAACTGTCATCCCACTGCCTGGGATTCCCTCCCTCCTCCATTCCTTTTGTGGGAGTGGGTGGATTTCACCCTCGGCTAGAACGGGAGCTTTTCAGGTCAGGAAATGCATCTGAATCCTCTCTAGGCTGTCACTCACTCACCCTTGTCATTCACTCCACAAAAGCATGTTGGCATCTCCAGTTGGGTACATACAGTGCCAAGCCAGTGCTTTAACTGGTCACGTAGGCACTGTGATGTGGCCATCGACCTAGCACTGAGCCACAGTCTGTAGTGAAGAGGGTACCAAGAAGAGGATTTCAAGTAGGTAACTAAAGCATCCAACACAGAGCCTCCCACAGCACAGCTGCTCAGCCCACATCTGTCTGCCGAGTCGGGGAGTAAACCAGCAATGAAGGCGAAACACACAGCTGACGTTCTGAAGTTTTCTGTGTCTTAGACTCCTGCTTAAAGACTCAATACTAAGCTATGGCTATGTAATGAACATTTGCTGAGCAGGAATCCCGCTGACTGCTGTCACTGAGCTGCATCCCCAGCCTTCTGAGTGCTTTCTATACATTATGTTTATCGTACCAGTTTTAATGTACAGCCTACAGTTGAAGAAACTGAGGTTTGAGTAGAAGTCGCTTGCCTGGTCAGCTAGGGAATCAGAGCAAGGATTTGAACCAAGTTGTTCCATTCCAAAACGCACAAACTTACCTACTTGGCTGCGTAGCGTCCAGGGAGTTGTATTCCTTTTGGTGATACCTGGGCCAGTGAGATTCTATATTGGGTCCAAACACTCTATATCAAAAGCCAAAGATAGCTTCAGGAGGAGTACAACAAAAGTGACAGCCTTTCCTTCATTTCTCAGGGAGCCATAGCGTTTCCTGCAACGGTCATTGTGGTGGGATGGTCCCGAGTGCTTCAAGAGGGGACAACTGTGGCTCCTGGCAGTAAGGTGTAGCCTCATCTTTGTCTCGGGTCCTGATCATGCCAGATGGCAGATCCAGAGTGGAACTGGGTAGAAGAAGACAAAGTGCTGCCCATGCGTCCAGTAGTATTCCTCAGGAAAAGCAGTGGGCTTGGCTAAAAGCAGGCTTTGAAATGTCTTGTTCCATCTTATTTATTTATTCTGTGGCTGTGCTCCACCGGGCATGTGTGGAGGCCAGAGGACAGCTCTCAGAAGCTGGTTTTCTCCTTCCACCGTGTGAGTCCTGATGGTCACACTCCAGTGGACAGCCTTGATGACAAGCACCGTTACCCATCTTGCTAACCCATAAAATAATTTTTATAATATTTTTGTTCAGATATGCGTGTATTTTTGGAATCTACCAGTTTATGACATTTACTCTCTTTGTAGTTTTATGTAAATATTGTGTATATTTACTCTCTTTACTTACTTTGTATTTCAAAGGTTGATGATCAAGAGGCAGCTTATTTTTTCTTAACAATTGTGCGGCCAAGGCTGGGAGTACAGCTCAGTGGTAGAGGACTTATGTAACATACACAGGGGTTTGACCCTGGCGTTACAAGAAGAACAATGAGAAATAAAACGCAATAGAAGTAACAGCAATAGTGGCTAAAGTTGAGAGCATGCTGTGTGCCAGCCTTTGCACCGAGGTTTTTTCATGCATTCTCACATTTAATCATAAGGGCAACCCTATGAGACCGTTCCTACTATTGTCTCCACTTTAGAAATGAGGAGTGAGACACTGCAGAAGTTAAACAGTAACTCAGTGTCACATGGCTAGTGAGAAAGTAGCAGATCCTGTTCTGAAGATGAAGCCTGTCCGATCCCACCCGGTATCCATGGGTTCAGCCGCTGTCCTGGGCCCCTCCCTCCTGGTGGCCTGACAGCAGAGTAGCCTGTATCAGATAAGTGGTAACACCCCATGCTCCAACCAAGTAGGTTTCCCTTTGAAGAAAAGGCTGATGGGCTTTCCAACACGATGACATTCTTTTAAAATATGTTTCGGATCAGGGAGCGTTCCTCAAACCACGTTGTTAAAGAACACGATTTAGTACCTGTTTCAACTAATCTTTTAATTTTTTTTCTAAGATGATTCTGGACAAGTGGACTATTTTCTCCCAAGACATTCTAAATGTGGTTTTGCTTCAAGCAGAAAAGCTGCACAGTGTTCCCGGCTGCTTTGCTCTGTACCAGTGGTTCTGAGTCCTACCAAGATGCTCTGGCAGGCCTTCTTATTCAGGAGCTTAAACAGATACTGCAGAGGCGAAGGGGGAACAAGTCAGCAGTGGTTCATAAATTGTGCTTCTGGCTCTTAATTTTAATATAATGGTTAAACTTGTTCATTAATCACCTTGCTATTATAGGTACATCTCCCCCCACCCCCAGAGTCCAGACACGGAAGCCACAAGGTTACAGATGGTCTCCTTAATTAGCGTCTCAGTTAGAATGGACAGCCATATCGGACCATAACGTTTTAGCTAACATTACACAAATGTCTCATTTGCTGATCCATCCCTTGTTCTGACAGAAGTAATTACAAGACTGTCTATTGATTTGTTATTTGTTGCGGGGAGATCATGCCGGTCTTCATTGTTGTAATGAGAAAATACACTCACTTGAATTACGAGAAATTACATAATGTTGTCACAGAGGTTGTCAGGGAGGCAGAGTAACAGTATATAGACTTGAGCAATTCACTTCTGTGTATGAAAGATTAATGGTCCAAGGAATTTCCCCTTTGCTGTAAACAGTTATGAAGTCAGGCCAAATCTATGTGACAACAGTTTGCAGACAGTGTATACCAGGAAACAGGACCATAGTCCGTGAGAAAGGGAAAACTGAAGCAACTCTCTAGTGGTAGTTTCCTGGCCACAGTGGAGGGAGGCTGGAGCAGAGCAGGACCTTCCCAGGGTAGAGGCCTAGAGAAAGGTGACAGTCAGGGAGGAGTCAAAAATGACACCGGGTTTCCTGGGTTGGTGACTAAGACCGTGCTGACATATGACCGAGTCGGAAAGTATGAGCAGCAGCAGGTTAGGGGATGGAGGCGTGCAGCTGAGAGTGTGTTGACTAGAGAGAGGGGCAGCAGATGGGTGGACGAGCTGAGAAGGTCGATAGTATTGTCATGGTTATAAAAGGCATGTGGTGTGACTCCAGCACAAGATATACAAGTGCCCAGTGCCTCAGTTTCCTCTGCAGAGTAGTGAAAAGATAGGCTGGAGGAATAGTTTGGTACACTTATAGGGGTCTGTGTTGAATTCTCAGCACTTACCTCCAGGGGCTCAGAACCATCTAAAACTCCAGCTCCAAGGGATCGGATGCCCCCTCTGGCTTCCACGGGACATGCACACACATGGCAGATGTGCAGATAGACACACATACATATAAATAAAAATAAAATAAATCTTTAAGAGTAGTAAGAATAGCACAAAATTCATGGCTTTATTATAGAGCTTGAGTGTCGATTAGGTCGTCCAGGAGAAGGGGGTAGAGTGATGTCATTGCCTAGTGTAGCTACAGCAGCTGTGGTGGTGAGGACCGTGCTGTGACAGGATGGGAAGGGCACTGTTCCCTTGTTTGTCTTGATTAACAGAAATTTCTGGAACATAAGGAGAAGAGGATTGCACTCTGCTGTAGAAAACAGAAGGGTAAATGAGTGCCCTGGCTCTCAGAGCCTGGCACCCTCCCTTGGTTAGTAGATTTGTTGGTTGGGTTTTGTGGAGACAGTCTCATGTAGCCTACACTAGTTTCCAACTTACTATATAGACACGGATGATCTTGAACTCCTGGCCCTGTTGTTTCCACCTTCCAAATTCTAGGATTGCAGAAGTGTACCACCACACCCAGATCCTGGGATTGCTTTTAATAAGTGGAATCCCGGCATGTCACATGCTCTGAATGGCAAAAGACAGCTCTGAAATACAACTGGCTGGTGAATTTGAACAAGAGGGTCAGTGGGGCCTCAGTTTGTTCCTGTGTGAAGTGAGACTGGATAATTGTCTGAAAGTAGCTTCCAGCCAGCTGTCCATCATTACAGTGCAGATAAGCCATAACGGAAGTCATTCGCTCACAGATAATGGAGAAATCAGTTAAACTCAGCACACCTTCAAATATCTGCATTTCTGACCGTAATGGTTTACATTGGCTGTCAACTTGATGGGATCTAGATCATCCCAGGAGACCAGCCTCTGGGGGTACCTGTGAGGGATTATCTAGATGAGGTTAGCCTCTGGAGGTACCTGTGAGGGATTATCTAGATGAGGTTAGCCTCTGGAGGTGCCTGTAGGAGGTTATCTAGATGAGGTTAGCCTCTGGGGGTGCCTGTGAGAGATTATCTAGATGAGATTAGCCTCTGGAGGTGCCTGTGAGAGATTATCTAGATGAAGTTAGCCTCTGGGGGTGCCTGTGAGAGATTATCTAGATGAGGTTAGCCTCTGGGAATGACTGTGAGAAATGATCTAGATGAAGCTAGCCTCTGGAGGTGCCTGTAGGAGGTTATCTAGATGAGGTTAGCCTCTGGGGGTGCCTGTGAGAGATTATCTAGATGAGATTAGCCTCTGGAGGTGCCTGTGAGAGATTATCTACATGAAGTTAGCCTCTGGGGGTGCCTGTGAGAGATTATCTAGATGAGGTTAGCCTCTGGGAATGACTGTGAGAAATGAGATGAGGTTAGCCTCTGGGCATGCCTGTGAGGAGTTACCTAAATTTAGCTAATCGAGGCAGGACTATCTGTGAGCAGGGCTCTAGACTGAGTAAGGAGAAACTGGGGTGAGCCGGAGCATCCATCTCTCTCTGCTTCCTGACTGTGGACACAACGTGACCAGCTGCCCATGTTCCCATTCCATGACTCCCCTGCAAGGATGGACTGTACTCTCCAAATGGGAGACAAAAGAAACAAGTTTGCTTCTCACCAGGGATTTTGTCCCACTGATGGCAACCTTGAAGCCTAAAACACATTTTTGCATTTAGAATGGGAGAGAGATTAGGAGTGGCAGAGCCATAAACCTCTTTGAAATTTGCCTTGGAGACTTGTTTAATTTGCATTTTCAACCGTGACTTATTCTTTACCTGTCCTTGTATAATGTCTGCAGGGTTTCAGATAAAGGGCAGCCACCTTATCGGTCTTCAGGAGTGCTTGGCTTAGTGATGGTACAGAACACATGTCTGGATACCTGCTTCATTTGCAGCAATAGAGCCTTGGATTTGCCAGGATTTCCATTTGTGGAAGAAGAAAAAAAGAGGCTCCATAGACATGCTAATTTACTGCTACTATTGTGGAGTTCAGTTCTCTTTATTACTAGAATTTTTTGTTAATCAAGACGTGCTAAGTGCACACACAAAGGTTTGCATTAGGCATATTTGGGAAGAGGCTCTGGGAGGATTAAAAATGACCTCCTCACACAACACCTTTCATCTGCTCTGCGGCTTTGCCTCCGTAGAGCGGATTTCATTCACCCTCATTAATTTCTTTTAGCACTTTCTGCTTTTCAAAATTTTGCACCCACTCATACGTACCAAGCAAGATTATCTTTCATTTACATCCTTCCTAAATACCAATATGACAGAATATGGTTGGGAATTGTGGAATGAACTACAGTAAGTCAACTACAAGAAACAGATGTTGCTTTATGAAGCCAACATGAGTTTCTAATGCCGAAAGCTTGTTGCTCATTTAAGGACATTTCCACTGTGATCCACTGTGAGAAATTATAATCAAATGTAAACTGTGTCACTGTATATTTTCCAAGTCTTCAGGTAGACAGAATTTCAGGTATTAGTGACAAGACAAGGCTTATCAAACTTCCTGGGAAGCCAAATTCTCAATCCTCAGATGAATTAAAAGTCATACTCCAAGTGGCAGAGTTCAGGGTGTGTTTTTGATGGTGTGTGTCTGAATGTGTTTGTGTGAGAGAGAGAGACTCCAGGAAAAAGAAATAGGTTGCTTCCCCAAAGAGTCTTTTTAGGGAAAATCTTGACAGTGTTGTAAATAGTGTTGATTTTTAAAGACTTCCTGTCAAGAGCAGTTGGAAAACACCTAGATCATTAATTCTGCATTCTGTGGAAACTTCTCAAAATGGCTTTCCCTGGAACATGCCATGGTGGACCACGGTCCTAACTCTTGTCTTCACATGCCAAGCCACATTTATTCCATGGCCTTTGGGTTTAGTCAGATGGGAGAAGTTTCCTCATTTGGTGTCAGAAGTAGGTGAGATCGCAGGTGATGTAAAAACTTCAGGAGACACTTTAAATATATGTTCGTCTGTAATAACTTATTAGTTATTTCCGAATGGTTTGAGTAGAATCGGGTTCTTGTCAGTAGTCTTACCCTTGGCTTTTCTTCTCAATGACATTTCTAGTTCATCATGGATCTGGTGATGAGGTTAAGAAAGGGAACCTGTGTTCTAATTCTGCTTTTCTTCTTGTGATTGGAGACTGTTCCTTAAGTTTGGAGCCTGGTCACCTGGTCTGTGTGAGTACTAGGATTAATCTCCTATTTGTCCCGTTTCACAATTCTTCAAGCTTAATATGCTGTGTTCACTTGTTTTTACTTAATTCCCCAGTTGAGAAATTTACTACACATATATGTACATCTCGCTTGGACGCATAGATAATCAATAAACACTTGTTAAAGCAATGAATGGTGTTTTTCTGTTTCTGAAGGATTGTGAAATTACTGTAATTCCATGGCTTTTGATATTGGAACTATTGCTCATTTTTATTTTTTGTTGAATCATATTATTGTTGCTTTTACATTTACTTCCCCTCTGCTGAAGCTTTTTTCATGTTTTTGAGGGTTTTTTTTTATGTGTGTCCTCACTAAGGGGTTTTAGAGAGGAAACTATACATAATCTTACTCACTCTAAAAAAAGATTGATCCAAATATTTTCCTAATCATAAAGTAATTCAGGAAGTACATTCTCCTTTATGAAGTACTTTAATTACATTTTTTATGTGAGGGTGTATGTGTGCCACTGCGTATGTGTGATGGTGTGCTTGTGGAGGTCAGAGGACAACTTGTGGCGTCAGTTTTCTCCCACCACGGGTTCTGGGGATGGAATTCAGGTCACTGGGCTTGCTGGCGGGCACCTTTTCCAGCCGTCTCACTGGCCCGAATTGTATGTTCATTCAGCTTGATTTTGCTGATAAACAACCATTTGGGGTACGCTGGCAGTTTTTTCCAACCCAGTTGCCCCATAGAAGAAAAACCACCCCAGTTCTATTCATTGGAAACTCTCAGTAGAGAGACAGTTGTTTGGTACCTACCCAGAGTTTGGGAAGACATTTCTTCCAAACCTCTAAGACAGTGAGAAAAAGAAACAAAGAAGTAATAGCGGTTTGATAACAGTATTTTAAAATGAAGACATTTATCCCTTCACTTTAGTTTTTTGTTTTTTGTTGTCTGTTTTAAATAGTACACGTTCAGTTAATGGTTGCGTGGGGATGACCCAGTAGAGCCATCAGACAGTGGAAGTGATGCGTTCGTTCTTTCAGAAGTGCAGCCTCCACACGGCATCCACTCTGCTTCATGCCTTTCCGCGACTTTAAGCCCTAGTAATAGCAGTGGCTTAATGTGACGTTGATGGCAGAGATAGAAAACTGGACATGCCAGTGAAAAGCGTACTTATGGCTCTGATCCTTTCTATGCTATACTCACTCTGAGGGACTGTCAAGATTGGTGCAGTTAAAAAAAACAAAGAACATTTGTGAGGTTCACTTATGCATCCCAGAATAAATGAGGGGAGAGAGGCAAAGCTTCCCGGGTGTGGAGGGAAGTCCGTGCCTCCTAACTTCCATGAATATCAGTGCCTGGTGCCGTTCTTTCAGAGGACAGGATCTTACCACTCCAGACTTGGGCTTGTTTTTATTTTTAAGGAATATTGGAAAATTGTGGAAATGAGTGTTTTCTTTTCTTTTTTTCCTTAATACCTCATGGATCCTGACCTTTTCCTTCAGACTGGCTCAGTATGTGTTTCCCTTAAAATTGGTCATTGACCCCAGAATAAGTTTGATTTTCTTTTTCCGTGATCTGCTCTAAAGAATTCCGCTAATAGCATACTAAACTGGATTACAACCCCACTGAATAAGTGCTTTGAATTCTGGGCAACCTTGGAATAAAGGGCATAGAGAAAGTAATACTGCCCAGAATGACATCGGGCAAGTTGGGAGACAGGCGTGGAATGCAGCTGTAAGAGTGACGGGATCAACATCTCCAAGCAGGTTTATTAGCAATTTAATGGAATATGGTTGTTCGAACACAATGATGGCCTTGGCTGAAATGTCCATTCTGTTCTTTTTCCCATACTCTTTGGAATGAGCAGAATGTGAAGGCTGAGCTTTCAACAAGCCTCATGAATTTTAAATCCTCTTTAGTTGTAAAACTGGGTACATGGGCACATAATCAGAGTGGACAAGGAACTGAGTGCCACGGGGTATCAGGTGTCTTCAAGATAATGAGGATTCAGGTTGGCCAGGTGCATTCTGGGTCTGTTCTGCATGTCCAGCTAATTATTTTGTAGTTGTACTTTTGACGTAAGACTTACAAACCTCATGTCATCACACCTTACTGACATCTTGAGACAGCTTCTTTCTTTAACAGCTAAACATTTCTATTGTGGTTTTTTTCTCTTGCTGATTCATGCACATTTAGAGTCGAAGGGAGCTGTGAATTCGGATATAGCTTTAAGTTCTCAGACTTTAATATATATCCTACATGAATAAGTATTCCCGTAAATGTATGAGTATTTTATAAAGTTGTTTTCCAAATACATTTACCACAATAAAAGACTGAATTTGACTTAGGTTAAGTCTTGAATTATTCTAAAATATAGTATAGAAAGATTGCTCACACTTGACATGCACTCACAACAAAATACTGTTTTCAAAGATAATTTTTCAGAAAATCTAAGTTAACCCCAAATTAAATACCGTGGATTTATTTTTAAATCACTTTATACTACTTCCATGTCTTTCAACTAATTTAAATTTTGTTGTTGTTGTTGTTGGTGGTGGTGGTGGTGGTGGTGGTGGTGGTGGTGGTGGTGGTGTGTGTGTGTGTGTGGTGTGCCACAACCCAAGTGTAGAGGTTAGAGCACATCTCTTGGAAGTCAGTTGTTGAATTCCGATCGCCAGGTTTGCACAGCAGGTACCTTCACTCACCGAGATGTCTTATAGGTCCTATTTCTACCAATTCGATCACTTTGGAGTGAGGAGACATGTTACTGCTACTGGGCGGTGAGACCTGAGTATCTCAGAACATACATTGTTTCATAGTAAAATCCTAAATGCACAGCAGTGAGGACACTGTTGAATCGGATGTCAAAGCTCCCACGAGGTCCTATTAACGATGTTGGAAACTGGCCCTGGCCCTATACCAAAAGAGATGAGAGATGTTACCATAATGGCAGGGTCCCTGAGCAGTGGTGGCTGCTTTGATCCTCAGCCCAAACCTACCACTGTTGCCATGTTGATTGGTGAGGTCACCTCAGCTCAATTCCCCCTCCATGTTTCATTTAAATGTAAAATGTGCATGTTTACAGTTTAACAGTAGTGTTACCAAAAGTGTACCCATAAGCATACTTAAGAGAAATGTCTACAAACTTATGTGACAGAGTGTTAACACTGAATGGTGTGTACACTGACATACTGTGATAGCAAAGATTTCTGATGGTTGTTCCCAGGCCAGTCTAAGACGACAACCCAGGAACTCATGGAAATAATGGTGACAGCCTGGGTGGAGTAAGCCACGGGTGTTTGGGCAATAACCCAAACAAAAATAACCCGTGCAGTAGAGCCTCGAGTCATACCCTGTCCCGTGTGTGTCTGGAGGCACACAGTATTTGGATGTGAGAATAACGGAAGTCTGCACTGACTAGCTGAGTGCTCTGCCTGGGAGCGGGCAGTGGTTTTTGTAGTTGTAGAGAGTGAATGCCGTTTTCAGTGTGCAGGTCCTAGGTAGTTCTCAGCAAGCTCTGGCTGTTGTTTGCCGGTCAATGTTAGCTCTTTTTATTTTTGCACATTTCCCTTTATTCTGTCAACTGGCACTGTTGCGTTCCTGGTTGGTATTTCCTGCTTGGGTTTGCATGTGTCAACTGTTAAGTGTGTCCACTTTCTCTTGACTCATGCTTTCTCTTCCTTTCCCCCTGAATAGCTGTCAGGATGCTCCTCAGTTCCCTGCACGGATATCCAGTGGCTTCCACTACTAAGGAGGCTGCATGGTTAAGTGTGCCCCACAGACTAGAAACAGTTAACTGCTTTCCAGAACCTCTGAGTTACTGTCCAAGAGAAACCGAAGCAACAAGAAAATCCAGCCTAACTATATAATGTCAATAAGAAATACTTTAGTCGTGTATTTGCAGAATACTAAAACACACTTGGTTTTGACAAGTATAAACAAATCTGTTCACTGGAATTCATTCCAGGCTTGAAGATCAACTTATACAATATTACATCCAGTTAAGAAACATCTGAAAACTTCAGAGACTGTGAGCTCTGTTCAGCTGAGTGGGTTTTACCAGCACATTGTCTGCCTTGCTGGAGTGTGAGGCTTTGTGTTTACAGTGAGCGCATGCCTATTGTGAACTGGAATGCATCTGAGCTGCAATAAATCTGCTTGACAGACTGGAGTCCGGCCAGTGCAGCTCTGGTTCAAGGAAGAAGACAATAAATAGGAGCAATGACATTTATGGGAATCAGTTTCATCATGTTCTGCCTCATCAGAAGTGTATGTAGAGGGTGGTAAAGTCACAGTGCACTGAGAATTACTTAGAACCAGACACAAAGTCCGTTCTGTGTGGTATCTTCAGTGGCTCTTCCTCAAATGAGGTTTTATTTTAAAATTTGTATTTAGTGATAAGTTGGAAGCAGTATTAAAGGGCTTTCTCTTTCCTACAGGGGGGGAAACATTACAAAGGCAAGAAACTTATCATATTTTTTCAAAAGTAATTTGAGAAAAGCAAAACTTCTTAGCTCAACAATAGTTAGTTTTCCTTGCTGAAACACCGACTGGAATGTTTCTGTTAGGAAAATATTGCATTTTTCCATTCTCAGTCAGCTAAGGGTGCCCAGATTTGATAACAGAAAAGAGAAATTATTCACTGTTTTTGTTACTACTGTATTAGAGCATGGACAACCTTCAAGGACAATTTCTTGAAGCGCTGTGTGTGTGTGTGTGTGTGTGTGTGTGTGTGTGTGTGTGTGTGTGTCAAGCCAAGGGTCTTGTGCATACAAGGCAAGTGCTCTATCATTGAACCATTTCCCCAGCCCTCAAAGCTAGCTTCTTTGTACAACTAGAGTTAAAAATAAACCCTTACTTGTTACCCATAAAGCTATGATTATTCAACTAGTTTTTAAGCAAGCTATGAATATATGATTAAATATGAGTGTCTATGCTGCAGCCTGGACGCAGACAGAGCTCCTCAAAATCAATTACTGTGCACTCTAATAACCCTGACTGGAGCCTTTCATAGCCTCTCCGTTGAAAGCTTTAGTAGCAGTTCACAAAGAAGATCCAGGGTTAGGAAGAAAAAAGTAAGAACCAATATTCTAAAAATAAATAAATAAACAATCCCACCCTTCCAAAACCATCCTGCAGAGCATGTTCAGCCCCTGGGCACTCAAAAGCATCAGCTCACAGACCTTGTAAAGGTTTGTAAAAAACTAACAAGTACATAATTTTTAAAATATTTAAATACCCCCTCCCTTTTTAAAATGTATACAGTAGTTACAGAGAATATTCTAATGAAGGATTTGGAGAGATGGCGTGGAGTTTAAAAGCGCCGGCAGCTCTTTCAGTGGGCCAAGATTCAATTCTCAGCACCCACATGGCAGCTCACAACAGTCTGTAACTCCAGATTTAGGGGATCTGACATCCTTTTCTGGCTTCTGTGGGCACTGCATGCACATGGCACACAGACATGCATGTGCGCACACACATGTACACATTAATTAAATAAATACTTTTAAAAGGGTATTTCTTAGCACAGTAAGTATTCGTTTCATCCAGGGCTGCTGTATGGTGTGACTGTGATTTAGACAAATCGATCCGGAATTTCAGCGATGTGTTAGAAAGCTATGCATCCTAAGCTGGGTGGTGGCACACGCCTTTAATCCCAGCGCTTGGGAGACAGAGGCAGGCAGATCTCTGTGAGTT
>CABHPR010142751.1:40708-57135 GCA_902168415.1 Peromyscus melanophrys
AGGGAGGGAGGGAGGAGAAATCGGCACATCCTGTATCATCTTGCCTTCGAAGTTGATTTGCTGAATGAACTTCATCTTGCATCCTGCTCAAATGATCACAAGGTTCCTGGTTTCTGAAGGAATAAAGCTCTGTGCTCCGTTACAGTTGCACAGCACCTACAAAACCGCGTTTAAGAAGAAAGTATCTAGACAATTGGCAAGTCGCACTTGCAGCCTTAAGATGCCTATTACTGCCACCAAGTCCAGGACCATCCATCCATTTATTTGTTTGGAGACCTTTCATCTAGATGAGTGGTTCTCAGCCTTCCTAATACTGTGACCCTTTAATACGGTTCCTCATGTTGTGGTGACCCCCGAACATAAAATTATTTTGTTACTACTTCATAACTGTAATTTTGTTACTGTTGTAAATCATAATGTAAATATCTGTGTTTTTCTGATGGGACCCACAAGTTTAGAACCACTGATCTAGATCCTGTCTGCACAATCAGAATGAATATGCAGTAAGAAGCCCTTCCTGCCAAAGGGGAATTTTTCCAAGCACTGCTGCCAGCAGCCACCACTCCCCAAAAAGGCAGTGAATGAGTGATGCCTACAAGGGTCTCTGCAGTGAATGAGGGATGCCTGCGTGGTCTGTTCCCTAGACTTTAACTGTTGAAAGGCTTGGATAAGGCAGGTTTCTGACCCCTTCCTGCAGACCACAGTCTACTTCTTCCTTTCTCTTAGTTGGTAGTGCATTTGCATGTCATTCACACCCGTCTTTTTTCTTTCCCAGGCTGACAATTATCCTCGCACAAGCCCAGACCAACACATTCAGATTTGTTGACATCTCTCCATTTGAATAGAGAACACTTCAGATTCAACAAGGCCCAAACAGAATTTTTATATCTCTCCACACTTACTGTGCTGACTAGTTTTAGGTCAGCTTGACACAAGCAGGAGTCACTGGGCAAGAGGGAAGCCTCAGTTGAGAAAATACCTCCAGAAGTTGGGCTGTACGCAAGCCTGTAGGGCATTTTTTAAAATTAGTGATTGATGTGGGAGGGCTCACCCCCAGTGGGGGTGATACCCCACCCCACTGGGGGTGATGCCATCCTTGGACTGGTCCTGAGTTCTATAAGAAAGCAGGCTGAGCAATCCAGTAAGCAGCATTCCTCCATGGCCTCTGCATCAGCTCCTGCCTCCAGGTTCCTGCCCTGTTTGAGTTCCTATCCTGACATCCTTCCATGCTGAACAGTGATGATGAAGTGTAAGCTCTCCTCCCCAGGTTGCCTTGGTCATGGTGTTTCAGCACAGCAAAAACCCACCAATCCCTGTCAACCCTCCTTTCAAAACACAGGCCGGACCCAGGCTCGCTGATTCATCTCCACCGTCTCCACTGTTGTATGAACTTCCCACTGTCTCCTCCCACTGAGACCACAACAGCTGCCTCTTCCCTAACGTCTACTTCCATCTCTGTCTTCCTGTCCACTCTCTACAAAGCAGCTACCCAGAGCTATCTTCGTAAACTAGGTCATGTCACTCTTCTCCTGCAGGGTCTCCAGTGGCTTCCTCTACACTCAAAATTCCAGCCCCGTGTGCTGCTCCACTGGGGCCTCACCCCTTGCTACACTCGCCATTTTCTAGACCTGTCGGAAGGAAGAACCAAAGTCTGAGGGTCTTAATCACCGGAGAATTATTTCCTCACAGGTCTGGAGACTAAAAGTCTGAAATAAAGGTGTCTGCCCAAAGAACTGCTGGGTTTCCTCTTTGTCTCATTTTTCTTCTTTGTTTTCCTTCTTCATTTAATGTCTATTTAATTAATCAGTGTGTGTGTGTGTGTGTGTGTGTGTGTGTGTGTGTGTGTGTACATGTATGTGTGCAAATCAGAGGATAACTGAAGGAGTCCATTTTTTCCGTCTACCATGTGAGTCTAGAAATTGAACTCATGTCACAGACAAGCTTGGTGGCAGCTGCTTTACCTGCTGAGCCTAAGGCTGGCTTTTTCTGAGGTGTCTCACCTCGCCTTGCAAATGGACACTTTCTCTTACTGTCTTTGCATGATCTTGTTCCTTTGTGGCTGTGTTCTATATTCCTTTTCTTGGAGAACACCAGTCATGGAGGTAGAGGCTCACTCTAATGGCCTCATTTTAGTGGGGCCTGTTCTTACGGCTATATTTTAAACTAATTACCCTTGTAAAAACCCTGTGTCTAAATACAGCCACATTCTGGAGTACTAGAGGTTTTCAACATGTCTGCTTGGCAGGGACACGGCTCAGCAGGCAGTTCGCCTTCTCACTTCAGCCTCATACTGCCTATCTTTCTGCACCTTGAACAAGGTGAGCTTGTTCCTGCCTGAAAGCCTTTGCCGTGGCTCCTGGTGGTCTACTGACTGGCAGTAGTCTTGGCCCTTCTGGTTATTCTGGCTTCGACACAAGAGCCACATTTTCAGAAAGGCTTTTCCTGACCTCTCACTCATTTTATATTGAGATCTCTTGAATTAAATCTCTGTCTGGTACTTACTACTATAAGATATTTTTCTGTTTATTATTTATTTCCTGTCTCCCATTTCCCCATCAAAATAGACACAGTGTTCTTTTCTTTTTTGATATATTCTTGGTCTGATAATAGGACCAAGTATATTTAAAATAATGGCTCAATATTTGTAGAATTCCTAGGTAACTGAGTGAAAAAAAAGTGGTGGATTTGTGATCGTTGAAACAAATAAGTGAAAGATACTTCTCTCACCGGGAAGTATTTAGAATAGAATGAATCTCCTCACCCTTGACATGTTATAAGGTTGCTTAGACATCATGCCACTCCACAATTATACCATGGCTTAATAAATTGCATATTTTTACCTTGTGCATAAGGTTTTTTTATTGACATTTCTAGAAATTATATCTAACTCACAAAGTTGTTCAGCTATTCATTCAATAAACATGTACAGAGAGTTGTCCAAGCCATTTATTACCTTGGCAGGTTGTTCTAGAAGTTAGAAGAGTACACAGAAAGAATATCATCCATGACTGGAGCCTATAATTGGGGTAGGAGCAAAAATACATAGGACGGAATCTGAGACAGGAGAATTGCCATGAATTTGAGGTCAGACTGGACAGCACAGTGAGTTGTAGGCCAGACTGGGTTACAGTGTGAAATTCAAAAGAAAAAACAAAATTTGTGGTGGGCATGTGTGTGTGTGTGTGTGTGTGTGTGTGTGTGTGTGCACATGCATGCGTGTGCAAGGTGCCATAGCAGGTAAAGACACTGACTGTGCAGGCCTGAAGACCTGAGTTCAGTCCCTGGAACCCACATAGTAGAGGGGGAGAAGCAAGTCCTGGAAGTTGTCCTCTGAGCTGCACATGTACACTCCAACCCCCTAAAAACTTAATATTTAAAAACTGAGTGGGGGTCTTCTGGGACGTCTTAAGATCTACAATGTATTGATTGTAGACTGAAATTCAAGGTATTTCCCATACTTTAGATCTGTTTGCTTTTATGTTATAAATGGCAGTGCACAACTTAACTGAATTCACAGAAAATCATGGCATTTTGACTGCTGTATCTGTTGCTTGTTTTGGATGGCATGTATAGCAAACTTTTATGGTTCTCGGATTTCTGGAAAATTAGCTTAACATTATAGCCACTTGTCATTTTCCCGATTTTAAGTCACTGAATTGTGCAGGCCTCTTGCAGCTGACTCTTAATTCCGTTTGGCCTTTGGTGGTAGATCACAATTTTATTTGTCTTCCACAGGCAGGATGTCATGGCTCTTAGGCACTCACTACATGCATTGTGGCATTATCGTCAACATGGAACAGGAACACTTGAATGTGAATGTTAGATGTCAAGAGAGCTGTTGAGACCAATGGCATTCTCTTTGCTTTTCAAGTGGGAAGCCGAATGTCACTTGAAGCCTTTTTCCAGGAGATGGTCTCGGCATGACATCACTGTGAAAGGCTCTGGGAGCTGTGCAGCTTTGTAACTGTTCTGCTCCGGAAGTGAGGAGTAGGTCTGTTTTATCTGAGTGGTTTTTCTTACCTCCATGCACTCTGGCCCCAGTGCTTTTCCTTGCATGTTTCTACCCCTCTTTAACGCCTCAGACACGTGCAGATCTGTGCTGTGATGCACAGGTGAATGCTAGACTCTCAGCTGGAAATTCTGCCATTCAGAACTGCCACAGTTACACTTGATCTACAGAACTGAGGAGGCAAAATCCTGCCTATGGCTCATTTAGTTTTACAGATTACTGTTTGTGGGCTTACTCTGGGGAGTGGTTAGAAGTATCATTTGATCAACATTCTTATCAGTCACTGGAACAGACAGTACCAGTTGAAATCACATCTTACAGAGTGTATAGTCCGTGTGACAGTGGGTAGGCCATGTACTTACAGAAGGGAAAACATCTCCCTTTAATAATTATTTCTGTACACAGAGTTAGTGTCTCTTAGTTAGGTGGTGGTCTGTTACTAATTCTTTGGATATTACTTGTCAATATTTTTCATATAAGTGAGTGAGAACTTTTGCTGTTAGCTACAGCTAATGGAAAATGCAAATAAAATTGATTAGGAAATAAAAGTTCTCATATAACAAAAACTGCAACATCCCAGGCTGGTAGATTGAGCCCTCAACAATGTCAGAGGCTGCAGATTCTTCCCACCTGTCTACCCTGTAACAGCTTGGTCACTGTACCAGTTCCAGGCACCACATCCATATATACAACAGCCAAAGGCAGGTGAGGGGTTTTGTTTCTTCCTATGGCTGCAGGAACCACACAACGGATTTCCTGTTACTAGCCAAAACTGGGTCACTTGGAAAAGAGATGGGACTGTCATGATTGACTTAGATTGGGAGGTACCTGGAGGGATACCTTGATAGCTGTGCAGTGTCACAACTTAGAAAAAGAGCTTAATAAATTTCACATGTCATTGATAATGGAGCATCTGTGCTACTAAAATCAAATGAGAGTCCAAGTTGTGATCAGTTGATGGATAGGTTCCTCAGTTCTGATTGACATAGATTCTAAGTTGAGAAGAGGGGGTGGTGACGAAGATGGCCTTCTGCAGTTCTGTGTCTTAGGACAAAGACTCCATTTCCTCAGGGCACAAAGCAGAATCCTCCACATGGGAAGGAACTGGCTTTAGTAGCGCAGAACCCCAGGGGAAAGAACCACAGTGGTACCCAAGGTTGTAATCTGGGGGAGGACTCAGCAGAAAAGGTAATTGGATCCTGAGTATCGGAGTACTGGAATGGAGCTACTTAAGTCCTCCTCTCTTGAGAAGACTGGTCCTGAGAAATGGGTAAGGAATGAACCCAGTGTTGATGAAGTCTGTCTGTTGTGTAGATGTATGAAAATACACAGAGGTTAGCAAGTAAGAGGACCTCATTTTCTGTCTCATAGGAGATCTATCAGCCGGTGATTCACAGGTATGAAGAAACTGTGATGGACGGCTCCAAAAATAGAATATAGTTATCAGTTAACGTTAGGCTGACACTCACACACTTTCTTTTCTATCCAGCTGGTTCCTGTTTCAGCAGAGATCTTCTGTTCACCTTTGAAAGAAGAGGCTCCTATTCTCTTTTGGCTTTAATCCATTCTTTCCTCTCTCCATGTACTCAGCCTCTTGCTTCTGATTGAGTTTGCTTAAACACCAGAAGACTTGACTCATAAATGACCATCTGGGCTGTTTTCAGTAAACTTAGTGGGAGAAAAATACGAGTACACATTTGCAACCGCCAAAGGCAGTTTTGAGAGTACAACTCTTAGAATCTAGAACAGGAAATGACCTCATCTTAAACTCTGCCCCCTCGTGTTACAAGTATAGGTACAGAGATGCTGAACGTGCTGATTAATTTTTAGTGCTTGTCACTGGAAATAAATCAGTAAGTTTAGAAATCCAAGGACTCAGTGGAGGAAAGATGCAACAGATATTTAAAAGTTTGTGGGAAATGTTTTAAGAGAGCTTATTCATGTAATGGTTATTTTTTAATAAAGATTCAGTAAGAGGGAAAATGAACTGTTTATACAACTGTTGTACATATCAGTTGTTCTATAAATATGAGGAATTCCCAGAATAATCAGAAGATTGAATGACATTTATTTAACTCTTTTTGATGACTTGAAATACTCAATTATTAAATATTTCCAGTTATACAGGCCCTTTTTCTAATACAATACTTCCTTCATTGATTCGGGTGAGCTATTTAGAGTCTGGGAGTTAGCTAAGGCTAGATAGCCTACCAGCAGGGTTAATACCTAGTATAAACATTTTGATTTCTTAACTTAAATGTCATTTCCTCAAAGAGCCCTTGTCTAAATGTGCTTGCCTTGTTCCTCAAACAGGAAGTATTTATATGTTGAGAGGGAGAGGGAGAGGGAGAGGGAGAGGGAGAGGGAGAGGGAGAGTTGGTTGTTATGATAATACCCGCACATGGTATTATCATAACAACCAACTATATATGACTTGTGTGTTTGGATTTTTGTCACCACCAAGGCACCATGTGTGTATATGTGTGTATACAGATAAGTATATATGTATGTGTGTATATGACTGGGATGGGGCAATATCTATTTTTACTACATTAAAAATCATTAATATTTGACAACTCCATACATGCGTATAATGTAATTTGATCATTTTTCTGTCCCGTTAGTTTCCCTCTCTCATCACTCCCCCACGCCCACTGAGCTATTTCTTCTCAACAGGTTGTACTCCTATATTCATGCCTTTGTTTAATTTGTTTTGGGGACAATTTGTGATTCACTGAACTTAATTAGTGTGGCTTGCATGAACATGGGTAGGGACATTTTTACTGCCATGTGGCAACTTAAGAGTGTCTACAGAAGTGAAGAAAATGACTTTCTCATCCTCAGCAGCCGTTGACAGCATCTAGCTCTCCTGAGGGATGGGGCCTCATGAGACTCTCCCCGATCCATGCTGGGATATTTGAGGAGCCAAACCTTGTGCAGGTCACCACAGCTGCTGTGAGTGCGTGAGGGCAACAGCCGTGACATGTTCAAAGTCAGAATTTCACAGGACTTCCCCCATCTCCCAGCTCCGACATTGTGTATGTTTCCTGAACTTTAGAGGGGGAGCCATACCTGTTTTTAATGGTCACTGGCCACAATCTATCATGATGTCTAGCTCTCAACAAACATTCATTATTTACTGAACTGAATGATTGGGGTGACCCAAGGTACACTTTGAAGACAGACAGACAGACAGACACACACACACACACACACACACACACACACACACACACACACACTTTTCTTACTTTCATTTCTTTGGGCATAGGTTATACCACAACTCATTTTAGGTGTTTTCTAATTTCACTGTATTTCAGTTAGTTATAGACTAAAAAAATTTGTGTGTCTATGACCCCTGAACATAAAAAAATTGTTTTCTTGGGAATTTATTAGGAATGTCCTACAAATGGTATTCCATAGTCTAAGGAAACAATTTGGAAATAATCATATAATGTTCTTTTTGCTTCTAACCAAAGAACTCTACAAATACAGGCTTAACTAAAATCTGCCTACACTCAGAGTTCCCTGTATTCCTTTTCTATTGCTGCATAGTAAATTGCCTAAGCATGGGCATATCTGTCTGTTCTCTCACTTTTTGGGGGTCAGAGGTTTAGGCATGGCGTATCTGGAATTTTGTTCATGGTCACACAAGGCCATAGTCAAGTATCAGCAGGACTACATTCTCTCCAATCAGGAGACTTGATCCCCTTCAGAGCTGGTTCAAGACTTAGTTCCTTGTAGTTGTAGGGCCACCAACCCTGCTCGGATGCTTATTGTGGGGTTTGTTTTCATTTTTCTTTTGTTTTCCTAGAGGCCACTCAGAGCCCTCTTCTATAGTCCAGCCTCACTGATGGTCCATCTAGTCAACCTTGGGACTTAGAATCACTATGGAAACAAGTCTCTGTTTCCAGCTGGTCTGTGAAGGAGTTTCTAGATCAGGTTAATGAAGGTGGACCCACCCATCCCATGTGCTAGGGCTCTAGACTAGACTAACTTTGAGGAAAAATAAATTCTTCCTCTTTAAGTTGCTTGTTGTGGAATATTATTTTAACTAGGTAAAGGTGTGTTACATTTATTTATATTGCAGAATATTTCTTTAACTGTGTGAAGGTGTGCTGTATTTGCTTCTTCTGCCTTTGTTAACTATGTAGAGATGTGTTACATTTGTTTATGCTGCATTTGTTTAATTATATAAAGATGTGTTGCTGTTTCACCCTGCCTGCCTAAGGCACCTGATTGGTCTAATAAAGAGCTTAATGGCCAATAGGAGAGCGATAGGCAGGGCTGGTGGGCAGAGAATAAATAGGAGGAGAGAGAGAGATGAAGAGAAGAAGAGAACAAAGGAGAAAGAGAGGGACACACCTGGGGCCAGAAGCCAGGCAGCCACCAGCCAGATGTGGAGACAGCAGGAATGTAAGATACACAGAAAGAAAAACAGTTAAAAGCCCCAAGGCAAAATGTAGCTAAAGAGAAACAGATTAAAATAAGAGCTAAGCTAAGGCCGAGCATTCAAAACTAATAAGAAGTCTCTGTGTCATGATTTGGGAGCTGGTTGTTGGTCCAAAAGAAAAAGTCTGATACTGTTGCTTTTGTTGGGGATTTTATCCCAGCAATGGTACAGTAACTAAAAATAGCCTCTTGCTTTTTTTAGAAGAGAGCATCACAACATTTCCTGACTTCTCTCTAACTGTGAAAAGCCCTTTTAAGAGCCCCAGATTAGGTCAGGGCCACTCAAGCTAATCTCCCTCTTGATTCATTTAAGTCAACTGTTTGGTCATCTAAATTACATCCTCAAAATACCTTTCCTTGTTCTGTGCAGTGTAAGCTTGTCATGGGAGTGGTAGGCCTGCCCCATATATTGGTCTTTTCCACTCGCAGAGGGTACGTTTACACAGGCTATTGAAAGATATAAAAAGCAGCGGTCTTAGAATTCCACCTGCCTCCTTCCCAATGTGGTAAAGACCCTTCTCATCTTTGCAAACTTATCATACTGTTTCAGGGATGTTTGCAGTGTCTTGGTTTGGAGTATATCTGTGTGTTCATTTATTTTTATGTTTTTGTAACTTCATTGTGTTTAAAATACATTGTTGATCAGTTAAAAACTTTTTTTGTGCAAATAACTCCTCATAATTTGATAAGTGGAGTAGTAGCTCCCCAAATTTACTAGGTTTAGTTGGTGTGGTGTTTAGCAAAGCAAAGTTCAAAATTCAGGATCTTTAAAAACCAACCCCAGGTTTGGACCACTGTCGTTTAGCCTTTGGAATGCCTGAGTCCACATTCTGTCCCAAATAAATAATAGTTAAGATACCCTCGTTTCTGAGAGTGCTTAGCGCCTCCCCATGCTTGACACTTTGATTTTTCTGGGGCTGCACAGGAGTAGACACCCTGATTATTTTTGTTAGCGACACAAGCTTCAGAGCACCCTAGAAGTTTCTGTCTGAGCTCTCTTGCATACTTGATATGTGACTTTATCAGGCTGTCGACTCTGCTCAGTTTCCTCACCAGTCAAACAGGAGCAATACTAAGGTCTCATCAGACTCAGCAGGTTGTAAGCACCTTCTGAATGAAGTACGCATTCTTCTTGAGGGCACCAGGCATATAGGACAATGATGTGTGTGTTTGTGATCATCATTACTAATTCCCTCCTAAAAGTAGAAGGTTGAAGAGAATTTCAGTGTGGCTTCAATTAGGAATGAAGGATGAGTTTTGTATTAAACCTCTCTTTGATCTTTTGTTTTAATAATTTTGGTTAGTTTTGGTAATTTAGTGAACACATGTGGAAAAGCTAAGAAATCAACCACTGAACAAATCTAAGGCATCCCAAAATTGAAGGGTGGTGGTTAATGTGTGGATTGTCCTCAGTCAATGTTCCTAGTGTGGTTTGTACATTCCACTCATATTACTTAATGTCCTCAATCACTCTGTAACCTAACATCCTACAGTTCAAATACACAGAAACTCCATTTATCTCTGGTATGAAGACTATCATAGAATCTAAAACCCCCTTGGCATATGGTCTTATAATACCAAATTCACTTAAATGTTAAAACTTGAGATTCTCAGTTCAGCTGCTAATATGAGCTATACTGATTCTAGGGACGTCACTCTCACAATGCAGTGACTGTGCAATGGGAATAGGTTCAAAATTTTGACTCAGAAGTCAGTCAGTCTCCCATAGCCTTGGTTTAACGCATGTGTAAAATAGGTATCTTTATGCCTCCCCTTGCTACCTTTTGGAATAACTGCAGACATCACACAATAATCTCATTTTATTGTCACAAGTTGTGTCTATCCCACTAAAACTTCAACTTTCTGAGTATGGGCTTTGCCCTTTTCAAAAAAAGAAAAAACTCTGTAGTCTGATAAAAGGAGGTTGGTATCCACCCAGTGTTTGTTGAACTAAGATGTTGATCACATAGGAAAGTGTATAGGAATCCATGGCACAGACAAAAAGCATTGACGTAAAAGTAGCCAAATGTACTAGACCACGTGGCCACAACTGTGCCGATTATCAAAGCATATTAAAGTGGCATAAAGAAATGAAAATGTGACTTCTCAAATGTTACCATGGATGACACAGTGTGGCTTTGATGCATCAGCAGGTCCCAAGCCAACTGTGCCCTGACGCACTAAAGGCATGACATAAGCTTCTCTAGTAGCTTCCTCAGCATCACCCTCCTGTCACACTTCATGTCAGAAGACACAACAAAACTCAGCAACCAGAGAAGAAAGGGAATCATTTCACCACCGGGAAGCTATGCTGCTGCTGCCGAAGACAGTGGTGTTAAGTCCAGCTTTCCATGGCTGTAACAAATGCTTGAGATGATCGACCTGTAAAGAGAGAAGGTTCATTTTGGACCACGGTTTCTGAGGTTCCTTCCGGTCCAGGATCAGCGGGTTCATTTGGAACCTTAACCCAGGCATGAGTGTGTAAGAGTGTGTGCTGAGCAGACTTCTTACCCCATGGCTGGGATGAGGAAGAGGAAGGGACTGAAGTCCCAGTATCTCTTTCAAGGGTGCACACCCCAAAGTGCCAGGAGACACTCCCCCCTCCCCACTAAGCCCAAGCTCTCAAGCATTCTATTCCCTCCCAGGAGAACCACAATCTGGGAACCAGGGGCCTTTGCAGGACATTCTGAATCCCAAGTATAACGAACATGTGAAGTTGCTGGAGACGGCATAGGGCAGGGCTGAAGGTGGAGTAGACATGCCAGCTACGGACAGGTCAGCTCATCCACGGTCGTGTCCGTCAGAAGCGTGAGGGAGAAGGGAGGCTCTGCTGACAGAGGCTAATGTGTATTCTGGATGAATACAGCACAGAGTTGCCCATCATGCCTCTCAAGCCCATCCATAGCATCAAGAGTGAAGGAGTGAAACCATCTTAACCCTGTCACTAAGAATGCCCAGCGGAAGTCAGCTGTACACAGGGTCCTCTAGAAAATACTGGTGCCGAATAAAACCCAGGCCATCAGTTGCGGTCACATGGTGAGCTATTCTGAATGTAGCTTCCCAGGGCAATGCCATGAGGTTTTATGTTTAATTTGTTTTTACTTTATGTTAGGGAACATTTGAGGGGGTTGATTTGTTTGTATTAAGGCAAGAAAAGGAGGGTTGCTGTTAAAAGATTTTGTATGGTGATGAAAGTCTGTATTTGTGTCTTTTCTTTCCTTTTGAAATGTAGCCAGAATTGAAACCAATAAAGGAGTTACTTTAGAGTGAAATAATAATACCATAGACTGTGGTTTCTGAGCTCAGTGTGCCAGGCACTGAGCTAGGTGCTTCCAATACATGGTCCCACTTGTGAATCACATAATCTCGTGGCAGAGAAAACATTACCCCTATACAGATCAGGAAACCAAGGCTTTGAAGATGCCATTGATCCCAAGTTGTATCACTCCTTCATAGCAGTGCTTCATTTCAAATTCCTGGTAAGGCCATGAGGGCCCCAGAGAATTGAAGAGGCAAGATAAGATGATGATACAGTGTGATGGGACAGGTGAGGGGCCCGAGTGAGAGCCGTAGAAGAAAGTAAGAAAGGTAAAAAAGGGATCCAGGCACTGAGAAGGGGAAGGAACTCTCTAGACTGATTGGATCGTTTAGAGTGGCCGTGTGCCCATAACCTACTCACAGTGTGTTTTCGTGGCTGATGCCCTTTTGTGGGGTTGTGTAATGAACAGTGTTAACTGACCTAGACAGGATCTGGAGTCATGTAGGTGACAAGATGGGGTGTTGGGAAGTGCTGTGAGGTATTATGCTGACTAGGTTAGCTGAAGTGGGAAGACGCACGCTGAACGCCTGCACGAAAGGGCAGAGCCATTCCCTGGGTCTGGATCCAGGGCTGTATAACAGCAGGAGGTTAACAGCATTCTCCCGTGGTGTCCTGCTGCTGACTTCCCTTCCATGGTAAACTGTAACCTCCAACTGAGACAGATTTAGCCCTTTCTCCCTTAAGCTGCTTAAGGTGGGGATGTCTCAGCACAGCCACAGGAAAGGTTACTGAGGAGATTTTTGTTGGCGGCGGTGGTGGTTGGTTTGATGCATTGGATCTCTTTTTTATTGGCAGTTGGTTGGTTTTTAGTCAGGGGGAATCTCTGTGTGTAACCCCGGCAGGCCTAGAACTTCACAGGTAGCTTAGACTGACCTCAAACGCACAATCCTCCTGCTACATAACCCTGAGTCTGCCTCTAGAGTGCTAGGATTTAAGACAAGAGACATGGCATCCAGCCTTGGATGCTTCTTTGAGTCCTGTGGGGCATCCACCTCCCTCTTGGTGTGGTACCTGCTGAAGGTTAGCTCAAAGACTAGATTATAAGAAATGGGCTTCATCATACAGCTTCCTGGAGCTGGGAGGATATAAAACCTGCGAGGTCTTTAACATGAACATACCCACGTTGTAGTGCTCTCGCGCGCTCTCGCTATCTCTCTCTGAGTTGGCTTTGTGGGAAGAATTGCTGTTTTATTTTTGGGAACGCAGATGGAATCTGTCGCATAGTTGTAAAACATGGAAACTTGTCTGAATTTTAGGAAAAGCAGCAGCTTTTTTGCTCATGGGTCAGATTTGCAGCCCAAGTGTCTGTCACCATGTACACACAGGCTGGTACTTCACCAAGATAGCAAAAGTCATATCTGATATTTATTGTGCGATTACAGTTCTGTGTGGTAGGAGCTTTACCTGAGTTTAGTGGTCAGGGGGAGCTTAAGAAGTTGGTGATAGCATGAATAAAAACCCACTTTAAAGATGAGCAGACAGAGGTTCAGAATGCACATTAACCCGGACAAGAGAGGTGACTTAGTGACTCAAAGCACTTGTCAGGGGGTGCTGGAGACATGGCTCAGAGGTTAAGAACACTTCCTAGAGGTCCTGAGTTCAATTCCCAGCAACCACATGGTGGCTCACAGCCTCTATAATGAAATCTGGTGCCCTCTTCTGGCACACAGGCAAACATGCAGACAAAACACTATATATAATAAATCTAATAAAATGAATCTGTTTTAAAAAGCACTTGCCAGTCTTTTGAGTAGAGTCGGATCATAAGCTAAGGTTTCTCTGATTTTCCTTTTTGATTTCTGATTTCATGTGCCAGCGGGGCCCATTCATTTCAACCTGTGGAATCAATACTGTTGGCTCTGATGACTTCTCTGAGTAACCTGGAGTTCCACTGCTGAGCTAGTGACTGTGAAAGGTGGAGAGTTGGTTGCTTTTTCTTCTCTCCCCTCCTGAACATAAATTAGATCAACATTAGCCATGTCTGTGTAACCAAGAAACAAGCAGATTTTTTTTGAAGGTTCATAGTTGGATCGATTGCTATAAAAGTTTCCCTTCTGTCATTACACTTTATGGTCTAATGGCCTGGATAGCTGGCTTGCTCCAGGCTGTGTGTCAGGGCAGTGCTGGGCCTATTGTAGGAGCTGTGTGTGCTTCCCTGGAACTCTGCGCCAGGAGCACTCAGTTCTCAATGGACAGCCTGCAGGGCTCAGTTTCCGTTTTGTTAGAAACCTTCCCGGGGTTAACATCCCCAACGTGATGCCACACAGCCCTGGGCCTCTCAAAACCGTCTGAGTCATATTTCAGTTTTCTTAAACTCTTCTTCATACATCTGTCTCTGAAAGCAATCTAATGTCATCCACGTTATGATGTAGATGTCAATGTCCATCCCAATGATAGTGATAAAACAGCAACTGAGTATGTTTTAAACGGTACTTACTTCCCTTGCACAAAATTCAGGTTTATTGTAATGTCAGTGTACCTGGTTTCACTTTTAAGAAACCACAATATTTTGTCCTCTAAAATCATTTTTCCTTTAGAATTATCTTTATAAATATCCAGTAACTTCTTAACTCTACACTTGCACTCAGAGTTTTCAAAGGGAAAAAAATATGTCTTAATATGTGATCCTGACTGATCACTTTTCAAAAGCAGGAGAAAATCAAACTTCACTCTTGAACGACAGAGGACTTGAAAGACGGCAGGAAGTGTTTGGGAAACCAGTGTGCATTGGTGGTACCCAGCTTGTCTCTGTCCTTCAACTCTTAAGAGTTTGAACGAAGTTCCTCAGTTGCGATGCGCCCTAGTTACAGATGAGCTTTTCCGAGCAGAATCTGTGTTGCTGCTGAATTCCCAGTTACTGAAACATTAAGTTCTGCTAGAAGCAGCAGTGTCCGCAATAGAAACCGGGAAACCGGGGCCTGCTTCTCATGCCCTCTCTGCTTACACTCGGTGAATTTTCCACACACACTAAAGCTGACATCAGGAGTGAACGTGTGTGTGAGCGCCCGGGTTCAGAGTCTCCCAAGTCATGGTAAATGTTGTTTTGCTCCAGTTTGTATGATGTGACAATTCACCTTCCTGTTAAAAGAAGTCACTGGAGTATTTACTGTATAAAGACCACTTTGTCCATGGAAATAATTTTTATTGTTCTGAGTCACTCTGTTGTGTGGAAATTTAGTTTGAGTTCCAGGACAAGGATGAGATGATGTGTTTACTTTACTTTGTACATTTTTTTTTTTTTGGTTTTTTAAAACAAGGTTTCTCTACGTAGTTTTGGTGCCTGTCCTGGATCTCACTCTGTAGCCCAGGCTGGCCTTGAACTCACAGAGATCCGCCTGCCTCTGCCTCCCAAGTGCTGGGATTAAAGACGTGCGCCATCACTGCCCAGCTACTGCATACACTGTTAAATGGTTTTGAATGCATGACTGTCAGTATTGTCAGAGTATTTCCATATTTTTATTAGTTTAGAAGCAGCATCTGTAGTGACTTCTCATCACTGACAGTCTGCACTGTGTACTCAGCATTTTGGCAGGAATGCCTGCCCAGTGTAATGTGAGCTCTTGCTCTTCTCTTAGCCCTGTTCATGTCTTCTTAATGGATCCATACCATTTTAAAGGTTGTATAAGCCTTAGAAAATGTTGAAATTGCTTTTGCTGAGCTACTGGAGGGATATGAATTAAGGTGTAAGCTTCTGAGGGCACACACCTGTAATCCCAGTACTCAGAGACAGAAGTATGAGGGTCATGAGTTCACGGCCAACCTGGGTTACCTAGTGACATGCTAGTCTCAAAATAGAATAATTTAAAAAATTAACGGTAGAGTAAGCCTCCATAGTTATGTTCCCTGATGCTGCCCAGAGCATCTCCATGCTAGATAAACCCTAGACCCAGGGAGTCCCTGACCATCATTTCCCAATATTCTTTGGTTTGACAACAGTTACTGTATTCATTAATAATCTCTAGGGAACTGAGTTTTTAGAAACACATGAATATAAATTTTAACAACAGGTCAACTTAGCTTATATTTACTGAGAAGCTTTGGGTAAATGCCATTTTAGAAAACATTTTCAAAGCAACCAATGACTGTCCTTCCTCTCGACTGAAATGTCGAGTTACTAGTCATAGCTGTTCCTCCAGTTACTACTCTCAGTGTGCACGGTTTTGACCATCGAACTTAGGCTTGCAGGTGATTCTTGTGCTCTCTTGCAAGGACAGGAGAGCTGGGTGGGCCTCCTTTCTTCTTGGCTTCTCGGTGTCCTAACTGGTCAGCCCAGCAGTGCCCTAACTGGTTCACCTTCTTAGGCAGGAAGAGACTATACTATTAGTCAACCTTACACTAGAAGGAACTGAACAGATTTTTATTTTGTTTTTGAGACACTGTATCATTCTACAGACCAGGCTGGCCTTGAACTCACAGCAGTGTTCCTGAGTTAGCCTCTGAAGTGCTAGGATCGCAAGCGTGAGCCACCACCCCCAACTCTTTAGACAATAATTAAACAAATTATTCTAGCAAATAATTTCTCCTCTTAGAAATGATCGTGACTGGTCATGCTCTCTCCTATTTATCTATACAGTATGCACTTTTACATCTACAAGAACGTGTGTGTGTGTGTGTGTGTGTGTGTGTGTGTGTGTGTGTGTGCGTGCC